>VKHH01007428.1:0-10793 GCA_015144975.1 Epipyxis sp. PR26KG | reverse complement strand
CATAATATAATTAATAATAATTGTATAAATGTTGATTTATGATTATTATGATTTGTGTAATAATATAAATAATAATATTAATAATAATAGTAATAATTATTATTATTGTAAAACATTTTTTATTTCATTCTTAAGAAAAGTAATAGCAATGATAATAATATCAATTTGATCACACGAATTATCTTTAACTTATTAATTTATTAGCGAAGAAAGGGAAACAACAATCACGTTCTGCGTTGAGTATTGGATCATCGTCTATTGAGACAAGAGGAACTGTTGGTATCAATACTGTGTCATCATCTCAAAAAGAACCTGATTTGGATGAGATTTTGAATAAGATCAAATCTCATCAAGGCGGGAAACAAGAATGGGATGTAAACAGCGTGAAGAAACTTACCACAAAAACGATTGGTTGAATGATTATAATATGATAATATTAGGATGATTATTATTATTAAAATTATTATGTGTTGTCACAGTGATGATGAGGAATGGTTTGATCCATAATAAAATTTGATCATAAATGCCTAATCATGATATAAACATGAATGAATGAAATAATCATATAATTTTTAATAATAATAATAATAATAAAATGTTTTTGTGATTGTTTTTTATTTGGTTGCGACATTCCTTCATCTAGTGTCTCTTCTCTCTTGGGCTTTCTAACTGCTGACTTCAACCCATGGATTGCTCACGACTTAAACGTTTCTTAAATATTTTAAAAACTTCAATAATTGCCCAAACACGATCTTACTCAACCAAACATATAAATAAATTAAAAAAAATAATCAAACAAACATATATTTAATGAAAGTTATCGTATTATTGAAGTTGGAACTTTTGAACCAGAAAAAGTATACACCTAAAATGAAATCCTGTAAATTTAGATTAAATGATAAACAATTTATGTTATTTTCATAAAGTATTGTAGACCGGTAAAGTACACCTCCCCTTCTTCCTTATCAAAATATTTCGTTTTTTTTTGAAAACGAAGGGATATAGCCACCATAATTTCAAGATTTAGGGGAGACAAGGGGGTTTATGGAGGTAACCAGTGGGATGAAATAAAGTTTTAAAAAATCTCTCTTTTTGTTTTGGTATTATTGAGATTATATATATTATTAAATAAAAATAATATCAAGAAAAAAGTAAATATTAATAATAAGTATTTTTTAAAATATATATTATTTGGATTTCGATTAATGATAATAATAGTAAGGGAACTATAATAAAGAGAGTTATTTTAAATATGTTTATCATTTCATATAAAATCTTGATTGATAATAATTAATAATTATAATATATAATCTTAAGAAAAAAGTAAAAATGAAATTTTTAACATTATATTTTTCATTATTTTTTTTTAAATTAATTATAATCACAATATTTTCATCAAATTATCAAATTACTTTATCATAATTTTTATTATCAATATGATTATATAAAAATAATATTTTTTTTATATTCATTTCATTCATTTCTTCAACTTTCAGTCATCATATATCACACATCCGGACAAAGATGAGATATTCATAACAAAGAAGAGAAATAGATTATTATTTATTTATTATGATTAATAATTTATATATATATATTATTTACAAAAAAAAATATGTAATTGAAATCAACAAATTTTACTACAAAACTATTTTATTTTGTTATTTCTCATTTCATTTACTTGGTATCAAGCAAGTTATCGTGTGAGAAACCTATTTTCTTCTGATTAGTATGTGACATGATTGAGTCGTATGGTATGTACTATATAATTATAACTTAACAATATGTTCAGATCAGGAATTGGAATAGGATTATGTGTGTATATTATATATATATGAATGATAATAATTACAAAAGAAAAATGAGAGAAAAAAATTATGATAATAATTTATCACATCTGATTTTCAAATGTATGAACTGTTTATGGTTGGAGTCAAGGAAACTCATCCAATGTCATACTTATTAAATGTGGAGTCTATAATTCATAAAATAAAATTAAAAGTTAGTATTGATTAATATTTTGTTATTATTATTATTATTATTATTATTATTATTATTTTTGTTATTATTATTATTGTAACAGTATATTCTCATTTAATATTATATATGATAGGATGCGTCACTTACATCAATTGGGAAAGAATCTATCAAGCTAAGTTCAGAATTCTCCACGGAGACAGAGAGGTCTTTCTTATTTTTTACTTGTTTAACAGATTCTGTATTGTTAGATGAAGATACTGATACCTTAACCACTTTAGCTTTTGCAGACGAAACTTCCTTGGATGTCTGAAACACATGATAAAATATCAAACAAATAATATCAAAAATTATTATTATTATTATTATTAAAACAAACTATAACATAAATAAATGATAATAATGTATAAATAAAAATATAATTACCTCATTTGTTTTTTGTTCATAATCACCATTATTATCATTTGAATTAGTAATATCATCTGTATTAATATTTGTTGCACTTGTATCAGTTAAACCAGTCAAAACAGAGAAACCAGATACTTCAGAAACAGCAGATATATTCGATTCGACAGATTCTCGGCGATTACCACCACTTGCATGGGTCGTGCTATTTGGACCATTACCACTATTTGTTGATCGTTTGAATTTCTTCGCATAAATGCTTTTTTGTTGCTGTATAGTAGAGACATCTTGATTATTTGCAGAGGATTGTTGCTGTGATGTGTTAGAATCTTGAAAATTATTTAACACATTAACATTATTTAATGAATTAATCGCTTTGGAACTATTGAGATTATTTGGACCTTCAGGGAAAGTGAAATAACCTGAACTCATAGAACCTGCACTCCCTGAACTCCATCTGCATGGAGAACTTCCCAGGTTTTCACCTGCTCGAGGGGATGGGAAATGCTTTGCAACCTCATCGAAATCGAATCTGAATGAGTCAGTAGTCATAGTGGAGTATGGTTTACTAGATAATGGTGGGTCTAAATGCATAAGATTAGATGGCGTATCAGCTATTGGCCCTAATAACATTTCTCCAAACATCACATGCTTATCTAATGGGAATGGTGACTCTAAAAAAGTATTCAAATTACTGAGTGAACTCAATGCACCTCCTTTTAACCGGAATGATCTACGAGGTGTATCATCAGGTGGAGCCATATCATTATAAATACCAGCAAAACTAACAGATGATGGTAAAGCTTTCTGTGTTCCTTGACCAGCCATAGCACTTTGCAACCCATTATTCCCGTTATGGCCATTATTGCCACCTTCAACCATTATTTGCAGCTCTCCTTTACGACGACGTTTAATAATAGATCCTGAAGTTGTTTTATCTGATGTTCCATCTTCATTAGTGTCACCCGTTTCATCTTTACTACGTTTTTGTCTCATTTTCGGTGGTTTTGCGATTTGATTATTATCTAATTTATTTTTCGATCCTTTACTTGATTTATTTTGAGCACTATTATCAAAGAGGATTTCATATTCATCATTTTCTGATGCAAAAGGTAATAATTCACCACTGTTTTCAATAGCTTTCTTTTTCTTATATTGTTTTTTTGGTTTCTTTTCTCCTTCTTCACCATTATTATTCGCCAAATTTGCATCTGCTTTTTCTTTTTTCTTACTCGCTTTGTTTGGGTCAACTTGTTTGAAAGGAGCTCCTTGTAAGAGATCTGAAACAACCACTATAATTATAATACAATACTTATCATTTAAAGACATAAAAATAATAGTTTGTTTGTACATACCTTGTCCATCATTTCCTTCAGCCGTAGCTTCCACTGCAGCACGCTTTTTATTCACACGGACTTTACCAACAGCTTTCCCAGTTCCAACCTCCACAGGATTTCCACCATCATTATTACTACTCATCGACATATCATTGAACGAATCATTATTATTTGATTCAGAATTATTATTATTTCGACTATTTTCAGCTGCTTCACGATTTTTCTTTTTGCTACCCAAACTATTAAATTGATAAGAAACTCCACCAGATGCAAGTAATTTTTGTTTGAATTTTTCTCTGTTGTTTTAAATTTAATAAATTTTGATTTTTTATAATAAAATTGTAAATTATATTAAGTTATGAAATGAATAAGAGTGTACCTGAATGCTGGATTATTATTTGCTAATTGAAGTGCCACAAGTCTTTTTGGTGATTTTAAAGGTAAAGCACTTAAATTTGTAAGTTGAAAAACCCCTTCATCTGCTTCTGACATAACAGGAGGTTGGACTCTGACTGTTTCTAAAGGAGCTAATAATAATCGAGATGATATTATATTTTCAATCGAATTATTATTCGCCGTTACGTTCATATCAAATCCACCGGAACTGATATTATTATTACTATTACCATTTAAAAATATAGGAGCATTAGGGTTTGAAATTTGAAAATTATCAGATCCAACAGTATTCATAATAATATTAGAATTATTGATGACATTTGTTGATGAACTAGCGGATGAATGTGAAAAAGGAATGGGGACGCCAAATGACGAGTATTTTGCAAGATCTTCTAATAATACTTCTTTCGCAGCTTCTTCAGCTGCTTGAAAATACCTTCGTAGTTCTAAAGATAGAGCAAAATATTCATTATGAAAGATTTACAGTTTTCAAAATAAAGGAATTATTATTACCGGATAGATTTACTGCTTTCCGAACAGCATTTTTAGGTTTTTTCTTCCCTTGCGAATCTTCTATTTCTTGGTTATTTAGTGGAATCGAACTATTATTACCATCAATAGAGTCACTGCTATCTATTGCAATGCTACTTGAGTTTTGAATTGCTGAAGATGGGTTGTTATTGGAGGTGTTTTCAATCTCCAGTGACAGTTGTTTCTTTTTCAAAACTGCTGAACCTTTTTTCGGATTCTTTTGTAAATGGTTCATAATTGCTTTAGAGTTAATATTTGCAAGAGATAGAGAACTAAGAGCAGTATCAGGATTAAATTCTGATGTATTAACTACATTCATTGGACTGGAAGAAAAAACTCCGAGTTTTCCTTTGGGACCTTTAACTGGTACTTCATAGGTTGTTGGTAAACGAAGTGCAATTTGTTGAGTTTTTAATGAGCCGTTATGATGTCCGATTTCGCGATTCAATCTGCGTACATTTCGACGCATATATGAGTACCTAGAAAAATGAAACAAAATAATTATTAGATGTTATTAAAAATAGTATACCAGTAATTTATCATATCATAATTATCAAATACTTACCAATGATTTTTAACATGATTATCAGTTCTGCCTGGAAGTCGTTTAGCAATTTCTGACCATTTATTCCCAAGTTCTTTATGTGCTTCAGACATTATTCGTTCTTCTTCTTCTGTCCAATTGGTTTTATTGATGTCCGGATCTAAACAAAATTTAAGACAAAACTTATTAGTGATTGGAACGTACTGACTCTTTAGGCTAAAAATATTACCTAAATGATTATGCCATCTTTCGCGACATTGTTTGCCACTTCTACCACCCAAAGCATAATCTTTTGATAAATTTTCTGCAATTAATGCCCAACTTTTGGTTCCGAATTTCGCCACCATTTCTCTAATTGCATTATCTTCTGCAGTGCACCAAACTCGTCTAAAATTATTTTATTTATATGTATTTTGGTAAATAATATTATCTATTTATTTATTAAAAATTACCGATCATAGCCATCATCATTTTCTTCATCAGAACGATTGCCGTTTTGGGCGTCATCGACAGAAGTTTCATTTGTTATTTCAATTTTATCACTTTTGATCTCAACATCCTCTTTCATAGGCGCTAGGACTTCCATCTGTAAATTATAATAAATACTAACTTGTAATAAATATAAATAGCTCATATTTGAATAGTTGAACAACTTGGGGTAATTTGGTAATTTATAATATATTTTGAATTAAAAATTATTTGATTAAATCAATTAAAATATTTGCTACCTTTTCAATAATTAAATTTAAGCTGTTTATTATACTTTCTGTTTATTCCGTCAATAAAATAATTGTTTAAGTTTTAATAATAAAACTGTAATTACTTCTTAGCTTCTTAGGAATAAGTTCAAATAAAATAGTATTATTGTATTATTGTTAACAATTAAAATTTAAATTGATTGATTACAGAATGTTTAATATCAGGTGACAGCCCTTTAATTAGAAATAAATGATGCTCAACAATTATAATTCACCGTAAAATTCAAAACCATCATCATCCAGAATCTCTCTCGCAACGAACAGTTTCGTCCGTTGAAGTTCTATGGTTAAACGATAAAACATTTCAAGTTCGATATTTAGTTTTAATTGATTGTAATGTAAAATTTACTCGATCTTTTTATTATTTCAATCTTTGCATCAGTTTAAAGATATTTACAGTTTCACATATTTTTTGTGGTGAAAAGATTAAAAGCCCCCATCACTAACAACACACCCGATTTTCCGATTTTGTAGTACTTTTATTAATTTGGTACATTGATAATAATCAAGATCAACTTGAAAATGTCGAATCAAGATGAAGTAGATTTTGATGAGGCTGATGATAATTCTTATGATAATCGAAGTAATAGTAAAGGACGAAAGGAAGAGGAAGGAGAGGCTACCAATAAATCTTCCAAGAAAATTATTCCTGGAGACGGACTAGGTAAAAGGATCACTAATAGTTACTGTAGCTAAATCATTTTATTAATATGATTGATTGTTATTATTTTCTTTTGTTCTCTAGATCCAAACATTTTGTTTATATCTCGATTTGCCCACAATATTTATAAGCCTGAAGTTGCCAACCTGTTTGGCAAATACGGCAAAATTTTGAACATAGTTTTAAGAGGGAAAATAGCTTTTGTTGAATTCGATAGTGCAGAAGATGCATACAAAGCAAAAAATGGTTTACATTTAGCTCCTGGTCTAGGATCAGACTCACTTATTGTGGATTACAAAAAAGAAAGTTTCAATGTAAGCCATAAAACTGATATTAAATTATAATGATGTGATTATTTTTCTCAAAATATAAACAGATGAATCTCCACGGCGGTCGTGATGAAGCGGATTTCCCTCCGCGTAGTAGTAAAGGTGCTCGTGGGGTTATTGACTTGAAAACTGGAACGGTGAAAAAGTTGGAACATGGAGATTCTCATCGACGTTCCGATGATCGTGATCCCCCACCTAAAAGTTATAGAGATGAGCCTATTTATCGAGATGAAAGATATGATGATCGTCGAGATGATAGACCGCCACGTTACGCAGAGCCTCCACCTCATGACTATTATCCAGTTAGAGGAATTCCTCCATATGCCCGACCACACAAAGGAGAAATCGATTATGATATGTACAGACCACCAGCAGGAGCTAAACCATTTCCTCCACGTGAATACCGAGACGAATATCCTCCTCATAGACCCGTTGGACCACCTGGTCCCCGTCCTATGTATGACGAAAGATACTATGATCGTCCTCCTATCAAAGTTCCAATCGGAAGAGAGTTCGAAGAGTTGCCACCACCTCGCGGCAGATACTTACCTGTTGATCCTTATTATGGATATCCACACGATCCACATCACGGACCTCCGATCTATGATAGTCGACGTGCTCCACCAAGAGAAGAATTGTATCCACCAAACGTAGCCAGAGTTGACAAGAGACCTCGCCATGCGGATCCATCAGAATATGAAGAGCGGCCAATAAACCCACGACACAAAGGACCTCCTCCGGCAGGATATGACCATCCACCACCTAGATTTGTACGTGATGGTCCTCCTATTGCACCTGCTATTCCTATTTCTGAAGATAAGTTTGTCTATCCTAATGTTCATTACAGTAGCAGCAGAAAAGAGGGACAACAGACAAGTAGTTCAACAGCGGCTCATGATAAAAGGTATATGGAGAGTGCGGAAGAGTATTATAGGCATCGCCGCGGGAGCAGAGGTTCAGGTGATGAGGATAATAATTATGATTATGAGGATGCGAAAGATGGTTCAAAGTATGGTGCAGAAGATGATGAAAGTGTTGATGAAGCTGTTAAGAAAAGTTTATCTGCGCCGAGAAGTCGTGGTGGTACTGGTAGTAAATCAAAAGGACATGGGAAGCCATAATTTCGTATAATTATTTTCTATTGCAAGGATTATGAAATCAATAATGATGATTATAATGCGAGTGGAAGAATAACATTTCGAATTATGATTGAATAGGCGAATTAATAGTTATTTTCATATTTATCAATCTTTATGTTGCATATTCTTACTGCAGTTTTTATAATTAGCCAATTTAATTTATGATGAACATTAACAGTACCAAATTAATAATTTCTGAATCCTCAAAAAGCTCATTCAATAACCAGAATTATCCGCCAAATGAATTATCGCTTGAAAGTCATTCAAATAATCCTATTTTATTTTTATCATGGATATGATAATTTCACAAGTTTTTGGAGATATTTTGTAGGTATCAAATGGATTTTATTTATTATGGCTTTGCCCTTATAAATGACTCCAAACAAATTCAAAAATGATGAAACAATTAAAAAAAGTCAGGAAGTTATTTGAAGTTTAATTGATATAATTGAACATCTAATCGTACCTCTAAATAGTAGTTAAATTAGCAGTATCTTACGTGTCTCAATGAATCATAATATATTTCAACTAATCAGGAATTTATTTCGACTTATAGCATGCATTAGCAGTCAAAGTACTGATATATACGAAAAAATTATTTAGAAGAGATTTTCTCGTGAATCTTTGAGTTACCTCTATTTGCACCTCTTTGCATTGACATAGAATGACAATAGTTTGGAAGTATAAGTTTTGATGCTACACAAATCAGTATCAATGTTATAATTAGGCAATTAATATTAGTTTCTTTGAACTATTGATAATAAGTTATTCATCATATTGAAATACAATTAAAACAGTTAATATAATATTAAAGCGTACCAAATCTATGATGAAATCTGATCTAACAATGATGCAGATTCAGATATTAAGCATTTAATCAATTAACAGGACCATACAGTTCTTGAACGATTGGAAACAAAATACTTGTTGGTGAAAAATGACTCATGGGCACTCTGAATCTCCGGATGAATATTTTAGAGATATGAGAAACTGTGGATTCCTTAAAGTGGCTGATAAATGTAGGTAAGTTTGGCTTTATCGTATTTGGTTAATTAACCATAATTTTTCATTATAAGACGTTTTTTGTTTTTTAAATGTTAATGAGAAATGTTTGTCATGCAACATGTTTACTGAGAATGTTTTGATGAAAGCTTTATTTAATTTTCATTTACAAATTATGCACTATGATATGTAGTTTTTTCTTATCTATTTGATGGAGCAACTAAATATTAAAATCTTCCTTAAGTGTATTTGCGATAAAACGGGTAAAGTTCTCAGAAAATGAGAGCTGGAGAGGCAAAAATAAAGAATGGAATGGAATAATTTAATTTTGCATTTAATCAATTACAATAACAAGAATAACAATATAAAAATAATGAGAACAACACTTAGAAACTTAAAACTTAAGCTGTGGTAAGAGAGACGGAAGGTGCCTGTTATTTGATATCTTATCTTACAGAATTATACCTATAGATTAGTAAAACTGCTATCGTAATTGTTAACTGTACTGACTACCATCCTGAAAGCTGTACTTTGTTTACTATATCTTTTCTTAATAAGCCACATTGTATCACAAAAGGAATAGAATCGAATATAAATACCCAATCTGATTAGGCAAAATGGCACACTTATAGTCCCATATGTATCCAAAAACTTAGTCACACGGACATGACCAATCACAAAATAAGACCCAAAAAGCCACAATCCAAGCATGCCATAGAACACAATTATCGTGATAGCAATCTCTGATGGTGGGGACGCAGCAAATATTGGCAAATAATGTATATAGCTATATTGTCTCCGCCATTTGCAACAGTCAGAAACACAAAAAGTTCAACAATTTGAGGATAAAAATATCTTTTCACGCACAATAACAATTTGGATTGCTGATCTTTCTTCATTGCACCTCCACTGGCGCATCTTACCTCTACGTACGTTCATTCGCAGCATCAGTTTGAGATGTGTGAAACACCGATGGAAATCAAGAATTAACTTGTTGAGAATTAACAACAGCATTCGCTTCAGCATCTTGCTGTTCGCATCTACTTTCGGGGACAACATCAGGATCTTTATCGAAATATTGAAATATTCATACCAGTAGAGGGATTTCAAACCCATCAAAAATGGAATAAAACCAATCAGACAAACATATTCAGAAGGAATGAACGAATCTGACAATACCAAGCATACTAACTGAAAAAATTAAGATTGTTATTGTTTCCAAGCATTAATGACATTATTTCCATATTTGCTTTGTGATTTTCGGTGCCTCACAAATTAAAAGACAAAAATCTTCTGTTTGTCGCAGAGAAACCAATAACCGCGCTAGATAATGTGTCCAATAGATTTCGACATGAAATGATAAGTGGATAGATCTCACATAGATCTGCATACTTTGTGAAATAAATTCGTCATTTTTGAGATTCAATGTTTCAATACGGTATTGTCCTGATTACATTACACTATTGGAATATATACTGTGATCATAGCAGCATAAAGATAGATGAATATTACAAAACTAACTCACTGCTCTTCTTAAATTTGCTTTATTAAAGTTATTACGTTTCTGCTGAATGAATGAATGAAGGAATAACTCCTTATACCAGTGCTCGCAATAAGGGGCGGGGTGATTTGCAATATAAGTCTTGGATTTATTAAAAGTTAGTAAATAACAAAACTCTTCAGCTACCAGAAAAGTGTCAACTTTTGTCTATTT
>VKHH01007427.1:0-10793 GCA_015144975.1 Epipyxis sp. PR26KG | reverse complement strand
AAATTACATATTCTCCGTCATCCGGAAATGTTCCGGACATGATCCGGAAACGTTGCGCATACACACTGAAAAATACCTCGACGGTCTCAATCCGGTGCGTTGAACGAGATCATTTTTTTTTGTTTGCGCATACACTCTAATTTCATCAATGAAATATGTTTTTATTTTTGAGGGTTTGTCAATGTAGTTGGACCTGCCCACAAGATTCATATCCATATCAAGCATTATAAAAAATAGAAAGGCAGGGTTCGTTGCAAATTAATTTTATCAATATGAGATGTTGATGCAAATTGTTAAAGATATGCAAGAGAAATATTAATCCATTAGCTTATGTGACTCAAAAGAGCTTTAAAAAACTCAAGAACAAGCAGGATACAATCCTAACGGTACTAATTCTTGGTAAAATTTGTAAGTCTCCTGTATATTATTACATCCTTGTCATATTTATGGATAATTCTGGAATTAATTAATATAATACCGGTATACTATTTGAAAATAATATAACTTACAGCAGTTATCAATCTTATATTGAGCTTCAAAGAGCATATTGTTTGGTGATATTATTCAAATAAATTATTGCAAAAAAATCAATTCTTTCAAATATAATAATCATCATTATCAAATCAACAAAAGTTTGACAAAATATCAAAGATTACCATAATGTTTACTATACTATTCACGCAATATTTTTGAATCAAGAAATGTTATGCAAAATTAATCGCTTAAAATAATCTTGCAACACTAATATTTTAAGACATTATTATAAAAGTACATATCATCTAAAATATAATATATGGTGGTATACTTCATCATCCATTATGAATAATCACATTATTATATTACATAAACTGATGAAGTTCTTTCATTTGTTACTTTCTTTAATACTGCTTTCAATCTCTTCACAACATCTTTAGCATGATAGATATTATCATCTTCTTCATTTTCCACAGAGTACATATCACAAGCAGCGACATAAATGTCTTGCATTAATGACTTCAAATCCTCACTGTTTAATGAAGAAGATGAAGCATTTGCTACTTCCAATGCATTATTAGATGCATCTAATTGAAGGTTCAAATCATTGATAGTGTTTTTGTATTGTTCTATTTGTTGATATTGTGTTTCTTTTAACTGATTAATTTGATCCATTAATCCAGAATTGATTTTTTTCAATTCTATTGAATTATTTTGACTATTATTTAACTCAATCATAACATTACCAAGCTGATCTTTTACAGAATCCAACTAAAAAATAAATTAATAATATATTTTATAAGGATTTAATAGTAATGATTATGATGTAAGTTAAGAATTATGAGATAGCAAACATAAAAGATTATTCAAAATTTATTATATCAACTTAAGTATTAATATTATTTTATAAAATTATTATTAAAATAAAATATAATAATAATATCTACAACAATACGATATACCCAATAGATTATTATAGTACCTCATTATTCAAAGGAACCAATGCTTCATTAACTGCTGATAATTTAACAGAATTCACATAATTTCGAACTTCTATAGAGTTTAAATCAATTTCATTGGATGGTAAAGGTTGATTTGATATTTCTGTTGTAAGAATTTCAATATTTGATTTCAATTCATTAATTTGAATAGAATGATCATATTTCAACTGTTCGATTTGTTGGTTAAAAGATGTTTGATTTGATAATAATTCCATTTCTTTTTCAAAATTATGTTCTTGTTCTTTTATAGCTAATTGAGATTGAGTTGTCATTAATTGCATTTGTAATTGTGAGATTAGTTCACTATAATATTTAAATATGATACATAAAAAAGTTATTTACTATGTATTAACATAATAAAAAATGATCAAAATATTATTTTAATAATAAGAAAAGCTGATAAAAATATTTATAAATGTAATATAATAATATATAATAGTTAGTGGCTTGAAGGCCCAACCTAGCATTACCATCATTTCAGCTCAACTTAATTATTAATATCATTCATAAAGAAAATTAAAATTATCATATAATTTTAAAATTTATTTTTATTATCATATAAAAATTATTTTTCTAACGTCAAGGAATTAAAGATTAAACAACTTTTAAACTTTTAAATTATAATAATAATTCTATATATTTACCTTGAATTATTATTTTGTTGCATTTTTTTCTTTGATTCTTCAATTTCATTTAATAAATTAATATTTTCTTTTTTTGTATTATCTAATTCAGCTTGAATCATAAATAATTTATTAGAAATAGTAGAACCTGATTGAATTATTTCAGATTGTTTTTCTAATAAATTTGATTTTTCTGTCATGAGTTTTTCATTACGAGCCTATTATAATTATATAAAAACCATATTTTAGATATGATAAAATAAATATGATAAAAAATCATAGAGAATAAACTAAATATAATCATAACCATGATTAAAAATCAAAGTCAAAATGATAATTTTTAAAATAATATGATAATTCCCCAAATTCACCATCTGGTGTGGTCAAAGAATTTACCCTAACCCATTATTAGAGTACGGCCCCCCTAATTCACAGCTCAATTTTTCAACTTATGGAAAATTTGAGTAATAAATTTTTCACTGAAACTTGTTACTCTGCTTATTATTATTATTATTATCAATATACCCCTTCAATCATACCTGTAACAATTCATTCTTTTCTTCTAATTTCGCAACAGTTGATTTTAAAGAATTTATTTGTTCATTATAAATATCAGTATTATTGTTTTTATTATTAATTCCCTGTTGACATGCTTTATCATATTCTGCTACAATAAATTGAAGAGTATTCACTAACTCATCACTTTTCACTTTGACTGCACTCGAATTATTATTATTAATATTATTGATATTCGATTGTAAATATGGATTCACTTGATTGTTATTATTAATACTATTTGGATTCAATCCATACATTTGATTATTATTCATCGTTGGATACATCATAGGATTCATGTTCATATTCATCATTCCTAATGCCATTGGATTGTTCATATGATTATTATTAGATGATAATAATGATAGTTGTTGATTATTTTGTAAATGATTATTTGTCATTTGAGAATTCATTTGATCTAACTTTGTATGAATGGATAATATGCTTTGCTGTACCATCATCATAGATTGATTCATTTGAGTTAATTGTTGATTAGTTTGGGGATTTGATTGAGTCTCAAGTTGAGAAGAAAGTGATTGATTATAATTATTATAATTTTGTTGCTGTTGATTATTATTATTATTGTGATTATTATTATAACGATTATTGTTATTACTGTTATTATAATTATTGCTTGTATCATTTGAGTCAAAATAATAAGAACGAGATGCTTGACCTTCAACGATTGTCAAAGCAGTATTATCATTATAACTTTGATTACTTTGATTATTGTTATTGTTACGATCGAAATTATTAATATTATTATTGCTATTATTATTAAATTGGTTATTATTGTAATTATTACTATTATTATTACTATTGCTATCATTCATATTATTACCGTTATTATTATAACCGTTATTGTTATTATTATTCATAATATTAGCCAATGCTCCACCGGAACCACTCATTTTCGCAACACGAGACAAAGTACTATCATTATTATTATCATTTGTAACAGATGCAACTGGAGATGATTGATTAGTACTAGCGGGAATGATTGGTTTCACATCAACGTTAGTTGGAGTAACAGAGGTGGGGGCTTTTTGCTTTTTATCACCTGACTTAATTTTGACGATTTCCAACTCAATCATAAGCCAACTGCCAGGAAATTTACGCTCGTTTGCTTCAATAAAATTTCCCACAGTTTCACCAGCACTATAAAACACTTTTGGGGAAATACCGAATATATATTTATCTCCTTTCTTCCCACCAACCAGTAAATTACATAAGCCACCAATAGCTTCATCAGCTGGATTCATCCTATAATAATTAGAAATAATTTCGTTGTAATTATTCAAGAACTATTTCCTGAAATATTCCATCAAATAATTTATTATTACTTGACTTTCATGACTTCATCTGGTGGTGATGTCTGTTTCAGGGTTAATCCATTAATAATATCGATAGGATAATCAGCAATGTCTCCAATCTCCCATACTTTCAAATACACACCAGCTGCCATACTCCCTATAGATAATGTTGTTTCGTCGATTTCATTTGCAGCAACTGGATTTGGATTTGGAAGGACTCGTTTCATGGTGGTCTGTTCTACTGATTCCTTGTGTGTTGCCATATGAATGCTTGTTGCAACAACAACTCTTATAAATGAACACATGACATCTTGTGAATCAAATAAAATCGACCATGAAGAACCGCTTGCATCTGTGAAAGACATGTATAAACCTTGCACAGTATAATCGAAAGATGATAAAATCGGGACAGTAGCTTGAGGAACTTTCTAAAATATTTTCATGATATGAATATTAGTAACGTAACGATGATGAACAAATCAAAGCGTGCGAATAAATCATTTGTTTTCAATGAAACGTTTATATAGAATTTATTAGTTAATGTAAATTAACTAGGCTGCATCACCATTCGAACTCACCTGACCATTATAAATCAAAATTTGAAATGTATCGCCCATACCCATAACGACGCAACCAAGCGGTGAGCCATTTTCGACTGCTTCATAAGCAGAAGTGGTTGAGTTTATTTTGTATAATCGCACTGCAGCCGAGTGCATGATCTTTCATAACACATAAA
This sequence comes from Epipyxis sp. PR26KG, assembly GCA_015144975.1. NCBI lineage: Eukaryota > Chrysophyceae > Chromulinales > Dinobryaceae > Epipyxis > Epipyxis sp. PR26KG. Next base: position 6,091 of record VKHH01007427.1, on the reverse strand, counting down.
TTATTATTTGGTATCTAATCGCAAAAATATGATTCAAAATAACAAACCTTTGATGGACCAATAGTTTTTGGTGTCACTATTTTTGATGCACCAACAGGAGCTGTAGGAGCTGCAGTTACTTGTTGTGTTTTAGCTTCACTATTATGATTGAGTAAAATCGTTGGATTAATGGTGGGCGTCTAAAAATCGGATTTGAGTAAAATACTTTATTATTACCTAACTGATGGCTTATTTGATTTTGCCTTTGGTTCCTTTGGTGCAGAGTACTTCAACGCATCATTGGAATCTGTGGCGCTAAATTAGATTGAATATAGATATAATATCAGTATCACCGATAAGCATAGTAAAATAATCGAAAATTGAACATTTGGATATCAATTTTTAATTTATATAAATCAAGTCACTAATTGCTTCAAAGCTTCAGCTATTATTTTCACATACAGGGGTAACTTAACCTTTGTTGAGAAAATGAACCTCCGAATAAATTTCCCAGAGAAGACATAATATGAAATATGAAGGGAATATCAATCTAAAAAAATCAAGACTGTTTGCAAATGTGCGATGTGCGATATCCAGATGCAAGCTTTAATGAATTTAAATCAAGATGCAGAAACTTATTGTTGAATTGCAGTATAAACTAATGCGCTGAACAAACAAACTAATTAATACCAGTATCTTATTCAATGAGCCTGTAAAATGAATTAATGAACAGCTAGCTGACTACCGTACTGTGAATAAATTAATCACAACACCATTCAAATAATCCTCGTTTGGTCATCATAATCCTTATAAATGGAATCAAAATCTGAAGCTATTGATCAATCCATCGCGTTGGAGGACCAAATAAGGGAAGAAATCGCTGCATCTCAACCTTTAATTGGTCAAGAAGAACATGTTGAAAAACTTTTGTCTGGCTATATTAACGCTGCATTACCTGGATTCGTCCCCGGAATTCATTATTTGAACAGCAAATACAAAGGGATGAGAAAAGTTCGGGGAGACGGAAATTGTAAGTAGTATTTAAGATCAACTTTATTTCTTATTTATGGTTTCTGTTGTGCTTGGAGTCAAACAATTATTGTTGATTGGTAATTTTAGGTTTCTATCGTGCCTTGTTATATGGTTACTTGGAAAATTTATTAAAGTTGAATGGCACTGATAACGAAAGTAATAAAATATCAGCAGATTCAGAGCGAAATCGATTTTTAAATCTTATTCGAGACAGTTTACAAGAACTTATCAGTATCGGATATGATGAATTTGCAATTGAATGCTTCTACGATGTAAGAACCATAATATTAGCGTGCAGATTTGTGTGATTTATTGCAATTCTATCCTGAAGCGAGTTTTTCGGATGATATTCTTGTGCAACTTATTAATCATTTTGTAATTACCGTTTTTCTTTATTGATGTTTGTTGTTTTATATATTTTGAATCATAATATATTTTTATTTTGAATTCAATTAATTGCATAATTTAACGCATCTATTGTATTAGGAAATGGTTCAATTAATTGAAGATTTGTTTTCACTAAGCATTGATTCATTATATCAATTATTTCAAGAAGATGGAAAATCTAATTATTATACGTGGTTCATGCGATTATTGACTGCAGGTAAGATCTTTTATGTAGTTTGATTATTATTATAATATTGCATTTATTATAAAATTTGTGTTTCTTAAGGATTTATGAAACGAGATCCTGACAGATTTTTACCATTTGTTGAAGGATCATTTGTTGACATTGATTCTTTTTGTAAAAGTGAAGTAGAGCCTATGAATAAAGAATGTGAGCAGTTACAAATAGTTGCAATTACTGAATATTTAGGAGTGTTAGTTGATGTTGAATACTTGGATGGAAGGTATTATCTGATTTATTAACATAGTTTTTGATTCATAAATAATGTTTGGCTAACTTTAGGACATTCACTGCGAGTGAGGGATTAGCAAAAGTTGTGTTTCTTCCCAGTAGTTTCACTAATGAAAAACATAAGTCAGATCATGAGCAGTTTAAAGTTCATTTACTTTACCGACCTGGTCATTATGATATACTATATAAATAATAATAATAATTGTTTGGCATCCTTTCTCATTTCTTTTGTGGTTTATTTCAAAATATAATAGTGATACATCATAGTCATTCCAAATTCCCTTTAGATCAATTGTTTAAAAAATTCCCAACAGTCTGAGATATTTATGCTCTTCCAATCATTATTTAATTTTTCATTATTTGAAATAAATATGATTGGTTTAGCAATGATTTATCAACAAAAGCACTATTGATTGATGGTAAATGGATTATTTTCAACGATAAGATAATTAGTCGATCGTGGTTTTGATCTAATATAAAATTTCAATTGACCATTTCAGTCAAATATTATATTTAACCAATTACATTTTGAAAAGTTTAGTGCTTTATAAAAATTTGAAATGAAAAAAATACTCTAACTCTTTTCGTTAAATATGAACAATATCTTTGTATCTTCTTTTGCATTTTACTTATTATTCTATCTCCGTGAATGAATAAATCATATTATTACTTATCATTCATTACTTTTTTTTACTCATCTACGGTACCTCCTTGTAGTCCAATTCTTCATTCGTTAATCTAATCCACAGATATACTTTCATTCAATACTGTAACTCTTACACGCACCAAGTGATGGAGAAAATAGGACTTTATGTCTATATATAATCATTTATTCCAGTTTTACTGTAATGAAGTATATTTACACAATATAATCCTGTTTCATTAATTGTGTTCACACTTGAATGATAAAAGTATAACGAACGGTAGACTTTTATTTGTCACTGTAATCAGCATTTTGAAACTAGCCGTTTACTCAATTCTTACACATTTCTAATTCATATCTACGATGATACAGTCTTATAATAATTTATTTTATAAACATTTAGCTGTAGTCTTAGTACATTTTATTTTGTATTCTAATTAGGTTATGTTAGTTATCTTAACCCCAGTATATAGGTCAGGGATGAATGAATTAATGATAGATTACCGGTGAACGATGTGAACGAAAACTTTCTTTTGACAAAGATTTAATATCAATAAGATATATATGTAATGACTATTGTAAAAATTACTGTATTACAGGAGTTACAACCAATCGTCAAAACTCCGGTGTATGAATGAATGAATGAATGAATGAATGAATGAATGAAGAGAGCAAATAAAAAACAGTTCAACAAAACAGCAAGAGGAAAAAGCTACAAAAATGAATGAATGAATGAATTATTATTTTTATTCATAATGAATGAATGATGAATTTTTTCTAACGTTTATTTTCCATTCAATTCATCAACTTAAAATCATTGAAGCGAATAATATATAGTTTTTCATGATTTTAAGACAAGATTGAGATGTTATTATAATTTAAACCACTCTGTATTAATTATTAGACTAGCATATACTATGTTGCTGGGATGAATGAATTGAAAATAATAACAAAAAAAAAGATTTTTTTTGAATTTTGCTCTCTCCAGCTCTCTCTTCAAAATTTTAATAGTATCTGCCACCAAACAATGCTTAATCTATTGTTAAAATCACACGATTTTATTATTAACAGTATCGTGGTTGATTGGATCACTGTCTTGGATGTATCTCGTTTGGATTGTGCGTTGTGTTGCCACGAATATCGAGCGGATGTTTGGAAAGCAATTAGTGAAGTTAGCAAAATACATCCCTTGGATACTAAGCTGTTGGATATACGATATTCAACTAAGTTTTGGACATGGCTATGTGATAGAAACATATTTGTTAATCATTTATCTTTCAAGAAAGGAGGAGTTAGTGAGGTGAAGCAATTAATCACCAAATGTCAAGTAAAGACTAAGGGAAGAGTTCAAAATATCAGCAAACTGTTATGTGAAAATATAGCATCACTCAGCACTTTTGAGAGTAATATTTCTAATTCTTCTTGGTTGATGAACTTTACAGAAATATTTCCAAAAATCATTCATCTTAAGTTTCAAGATGAGCAAAATATAACTGATGCCTCCTTACAAGCTATGTCAGAATCTTCAATAAATTTAAAATCTCTTGTTTTGAAATTGGGCTATCAGCAGTTTTACAAGCTAATCGATCTTCTTTAACTTATTTGGAAATTAAGCAAATGGAATTGGTTATCTGGAATTGGATAGGTTTAATTGGGCAAACTAGTGTTACCTCCTTTACCTAATCTTACTGAATTGAAGATAAGTTGCAATGGTATGAACCCTGGTGAATATGGTCTTCAAGCTTTTTTTCTAGTTGTATGGCGCTGAAGAAGCTAACTTTTCGAGATGGTACAGACTTGACCACAGAGTTGGGTGGCCTAATCTAACCTCATTGAATATCCATCAAAGTATATTCGGGGTTAATAATGATGATGGACAGAGCTTATTGGGCATATACCCATCGAGTTTGACTAAGATTGACATCTCTTAGAATACAATTACAGTGGGAGTTTTTCGGTCAATGTTTAGTAGTAACCGGAACTATTCAAATCTAACAGACCTTAATATAAGCGAGTTATATACAGTATATACAAAATTGAAGCTGAAGAATCTCTTCTAGCATTACCACCAAGCTTAACGACTTTAGATTTGAGCGCACTGGTTTAGATGTTCATTCATTATTATCGAATGAACTCCCCAATTTCAAAGTCTTGAATTTACGAAGTCACAGCAATTACATTGGGGATGTCTTATGTGGAATGATTCCTTCAAGTGTTACTTATCTTGATTTATCGGTTAACAATATCGATGACATCTTTTTCAAGGAATTGTTTTCAAGAAATAAATTATCGAATTTGTTAGTCCTAAAACTTTATGTAAATAATATCGCTGGCTTAGATTTGTTGGGAGTTTTTCCAGAATCTTTGACTTCTCTTGATTTAACTACAAGTTTATTTATGGAAAGTTATGGATTGGATCTTATATTTTCCACTAACAATTTATCAAATTGAGCATCAGCAATTCTACTGGTTTCGATGACGATTTCATTCCCCCTTTACCATCCAGTATAACTGATATCGATTTATCATTAAATAGTGAATTAAATGACTATAATTTGCGATTACTCATCAGTAAATATTTGCCAAACCTAACAGCTCTCAATATATCAGATAACAAGCATATCGATGGCAGTGGTTTGGCAGGTATTCTTCCACAAAGTTTGACAAGTCTGAACATATCAGGCTGTTCAGCAATTACATATAAAGGCTTGAATGAAATATTTTCAAAAAATTATTTTCCTAATCTTACTATTATAAATGTGAACCACTTACAGAAATTAAAACCTGAAGATGTGGTATCATCATTATTGAATCAACCATGGGAAAATATTCAATTTATGAAAGAATAAAATCCTACATTTTTATCATAATAATGTAAATCAAATAATGAAATCGTATGATCAATTTTATTTGTTGTTGCACGTTAATAACCTCACAGACTTAATTTTTATTATATCATCAATGGTAATAATATTCAAATGAAATGTTATTCAATCACCATTTTTATTATTTATTAACTTTGCGACGATCCATTTTAAAAATTATCATTTGTTGAAATGGATTCAAGTTATAATTTAATATAATTTGTAATTATTATTTTTGAACTAGTTGTTTCATCTATGATGACTAACATCTTCTGTTGTATTTAAATAAATAATTAACAGTACATTCGATAATTTCTATGGAAAAACTTTTTTTTAAATCAAAGGGTTGGGCAAGCGCAAAAAAATCCCAAATTTGGGATATGGGAGGTACCCATTATTTGTTTTATTACTAGCCCCCAACGATATTTGTAGTAATTGAAATTTGATTCCGAAAATAACTCAGAACTGCTCAATCACAGAATTAATTATTAATTACTGGAACAAAAGCAAAAATAATTGTTTAATTATGAATTATTAAAAAGCTAAAAAACACAAAACAAGCAAAAAAAAAGTCTACGGGGGTGTAGAATAATCGAGGTCGCAGTATCACGGTATCACGTATATCACAATTTATCATTGGGGGGTATCAAAGTTCAAAAAAATCCGGAACAAATGCTGAACAAACGTGGAACAAAATTCAAAAATTATGTTCCA
>VKHH01007426.1:0-10794 GCA_015144975.1 Epipyxis sp. PR26KG | reverse complement strand
ATAATAATAATAATAATAATAACAATAATAATAATAATAATAATAACAATAATAATAATAATAATAATAATAACAATTATAATAATAATAATAACAATAATAATAATAATAACAATAATAATAATAATAACAATAATAATAATAACAATTATATGAGCATTGTTTCATTTGTTAATCTTTTAATAGCGTCTTAGTAGCTCATCTTGTCGTATAGCATATTTAATTGTTAATAATAATAACAATAATATTTGAATTTTCAAAAAATTAAGGTTAGGACTACTAGCATTATGCCTCTGGAGGATATCTTATAGAGACAGCCTTTATTCTGTACTCGGTGGGAAAACCCTATACTTCATTGCCACACATCATAATCTATTTTTAGAAAGAATAGGATAGGCAGCATGACATGACACATTTCTATTATGTCACCTTTTTTAGGAGTGGGTGCCTTTCGTAACCTACCATCCCAAATTTGGGATTTTTTGGGATGCCATCCCAAATGTTAACAAGCCCTTTGATTTAAGAGAAATTTCATATTTAAGATGGTAAGTTTTGGAAGGCACCCACTCTAACCCAGTAAATTGAATAAGAAAAGATAAGTTTTGTTGATATTCTAGTAAACTAGTAAAGCGTTTCTTATATAATTAGATTGTGAAATGTAGACAATGTAAACAAATGTGAAAATGCAACCCCCGGAGATAGTATCTTTAAGGGACTCTGGTACGATAAAAGGGGGCACTTTATTTATTTTGAGAATAAAAAATAATAATGAGATAAATTAATTCGATTATTTTTGACAATTTTGTTAAAAATAAAATAAAAAACTATAATATTTTTTTTTGACAGAAAAAAGAGTAAACCTTCAGTTTCTCTTTTCATATGATGAAGATAATCACAAAATAACAAAAATCAAAAAGAACATGTGATGTGTTCATACCATACCCAATGGATGTCTACAGTTTATAAAAAAATAAAACATTATTTTTATAATAAAATAATAAAAATAATTATAAATAAAATAAATTATTATTATCATAAAATAAATAAATAAAAGTGAGAATCGTTTACATAGATTATAATTGATACAAATGATTCTACTTGAAAAAGAGTGTCTGACAGTGTGATAGAATTAGAACCATTAGCATTCAAGTACATGCAACTCATGCTTTACATTACCCGAAAAATGATTATTTTCTTCAAAGTTTCCTTTTGATGACATTGAAAACATCATATTATTATTGTTATTATTGCTGTCATGCAAATGATTATTATTATTATTATTATTCTGAGAATTAATATTATTTGAAGATTCTAGAAGATAGTCAGAATTAGACGATAAAACAGAAGATACGATAGGAACTACAGTAGCTACACAATAATTATTTAGTTTATTATTATTACTATTATTATTATTATTATTATTATTATTATTACTATTATTATTATTATTATTATTATTATTATTAAGTGGTTTATTTTTTAAAACATAATTTTCATCCATTATTCCAACTTTAACAATACTTTTGTGTTTTATCAAATAACTATTATTTTGAAAAATATTTGCAATAGAACTAAATGCTCGAGCTCCTGGAATAATAGGATGTGGATGATCAATTTCATTAATTATGGATGAAAATAATTGATCATTATTATCATTATTATTCTTATTACTATTATTATTATTATTATTATTATTATTATTATTATTATTAAAATTAGATTCAAAATCTTCTTCTTTATTATCCTCAAGGGAAGATAATAATAGTATTCTTTTATTATAAGAATTATTTTCAATTATCCCAGAAGAAGTAGGATGATTATTTGATATAATAATAGTTGATGATAATGTTGGTTTAAAAAAAATATTTCTTCCTAATAATAATGAATTAAATGATAATTTCTCTTTACTACCAATAGAATTATTATTTTCTGAATTATATTTATATTTTGATTGATTATTATTATTATTATTATTATTATTATTATTATTATCATTATTATTATCATTATTATTATCATTATTTGTTTGATAATTCGATTGTAACTTTTTCTTAATTCTTCGTTTGTTTTGAGTATTCGCTATTATAAAAATATAAAAAAATTGTAATAAAGAACAGAAGAAATATAACAGAATAAAGCATATTATATTATGGTATACATAGTATTATAGTATTGCAATGAATATTATTTTTGAAAATGATTATTTATTTTAATTTGGTTTGAATTTGTAAAATAAAATTCATATAGTTATGATTTTTGTTTTTAATACTGTATATATAATAATTTTTAAATTTTTTGAATAGAATTTTTTATATAATATTAATATATATTATATAAAAACTATAATAATATTATATTAATTATATTAATTATATGATATTATATTCAAATTATTTATAATTATTTCTAATTTTATTATAATATAAAATAATGATCAAATTATTTTTTATTAAATATAATACCTGATATAATATATGCAGACATTAATACTTGTTTTTCATCATTAGAAAAATATTGTGTATAACTTGCATGAAAATAAAAATAAATTGTCATTATTATACCACAAAACAAATAAGCAAGGACCCCTTTGATACTTTTGATATCAAAACATATTAATCCAATAAATGTTAATAAAAACACAAGAAATGAATATATTGCACCATATATACCAAATGGACTTGTATAATTACGTGATAAATTTGAAAACTTTGTCTTAAATATAATATAACTTATTGTTATACTAAAATAAATTGTGATTGTTGCTAAATTACAAATATTATATAATTCATCTGCATTTAAAATAAATGGAATATATTTTATTAATGGTAACATAATGAAAGCTATGATTGAACCAAAAAGTAATGCAGCATAAGGTGTTTTATTTGTATTTGTAACATAAGATAAAAATTTAGGAAATAATCCTGATTCTGCCATAGAACATAATTGTTTTCCATATACAAAAGCAGGTCCAAATGCACCTCCATACGTAGAAGGTATCATAATTATACTAGCCTGTTTGATAGTACAGCCATAAACTGAAGCAAAGCCATATACTAAAGGGAAGTCAACATGTCCAAGTATATCGATTCCAGGACTTTGAGATGATACCACAAATAATAATATAAATGCCATTCCAACAAGAAAATATGTACATAACATTAAACCTTTTGGAATCTCTTTTTTCGGCTTTAAAAACATTAATAATATTTGGAGTAATAATAATAATAATAATAATGTGCATATAATAATTATATAAAATATTAAAGTTAATATAATATTATTCAGTATTCTATATTTTGTGCATTATGACATTTAAAATGATTTATAATTATGATGTTTTAACACAAGCGTATAAATTAGAAATGTGTATAACATTTATTTTACCAGAATATAATAGAAAAATATTAATTATTGGTCAATGTTCTAACCTTAGAGCATACAAAATATGATCTAATCACAGAATGTCAAGAATCATAATTATTATATGAAGTATAAATATATTTGTCTCACATCAACAGTATCCGATGCAAGCAAAGGAATGGTTTCAATTCCACCTAATAGCCATACTGCAGCAGGAAAGTGTTTCATGAACAAAGTAACAAGAGAAACTGAATTATGATGGTTAGAAATTTGATTCAACCCAGCATATTTTTCAAAATCTGTATTTATAATTGATACTAAATATAACAGAACAACAATAATAACAATTGTTCCTAAACCACTCACAAAATTCCAAAAATAATTTCCACCAAAAATTTGAATTATTAGCATAGTAATGAAGAAGAAAACCCAAGCTAATGGTTCATGGTCAGAAGAGCCACCAAGCGCGGCACATAAATTAATCGCAAAATCATTTACAGTGACAGTAACCATTGCAATATTACTTATTGATTCACAGCATCCAATTAAAAATCCAAGATAAGTTCCCAGAGTGACTCGCGAAAGACCATAAGTTCCACCTTAAATTCAATCAGTTAACGACACGACTATTGTAAAAAGAATGACAATGTAAAGGGAAACATAGTATATCCTACCAGAAAATGGAAAGACTGATGTCATTTCAGACAAACAAGAGCAAATACATATAAAAGCAGTTCCCATTAGTGAAACCATAGAAAAGTATGTCCAAAAGCCAGTCTGAAGACCTGACCAATTTGAAGTAGCACCACAAACAATAATTAGTAGGCCTACAGTATGAACAATACGTATTGATATCTTAAGTTCATTTTTAATTTTTATTCGATTTATTTTTATTTATATCATACCAAACATAAATACTTGAGGATATTTCGCGACTTTTTTCCTTATGGGTTGGTTGCCAACTGCTGCCATCATTTTTACGGTTTACACAGCGCGATATTCGTTGCTGTCAAACTGTCAAATACATTTTTTTATAAATATTTTGAATACTTTATGCAAACAATCTCAATGTACAAGAGCCCTTTAGGTGAAACCTTGGATGATATGTCTAGCAAATTGGGCGTATTGTGTTAATTACTGATTATTGATTATGTCAGAGTTTAATTAATGGTTTAATAGTACAGTAAACATTACTGTACTGTACAGTATCGTATCAAATAATAATTATTATTTGCAACAACGGCAGCAGGACAAAGAAGGACCAATCATTGTTTTTAATAATGGTAAAGCGATTGTTTTTTGTGTCTGTTTTGAAGTTCACTGGATTTACGGTGGTATGAAAGAAATCCGTTGGATTTTTAAAAGATTTTTTTCAATAATGTAGAATTCTGGACAAATTATACCGCGCACTGCAAATTATACCGCGTACTGCAATTGAAAGCCCACTGATCATGCAAAAAGTTACATTACAAAAAAAATCAAGAAAAACAACGGCATCACAATCATTGTGATGAAATGAGGCAGACCAAAATATTATCTCTTGATCAAAACCTTGTTAACATCAAATTATATCATAGTTTGGGTTTAAAAATTAATTTAATTTCATAGAAAAATAAATTACGAAAAGTATCAACTTAAAAACTCTCCTGCTTTTTTCTTTCCTTCAAACCCAGCTCTAGAAGGTGCAACTTGTTTAGATTTATGATTATCATTATTCTGACTGCTTGCACTATTACTTATAGAAGTATTATTAGAGGAAGTCGCTGTAGGAATATCATGTTTAGTACGATGTTTCATGATATTTTCTTCTCTTTTTAATACTTTTGCTTTTTTCTTCTCATTTATTTCTTCAATTCGTTCTCTCCATGCCACCGCTGATTTTAATTTATTTTTTTCACGCTTTTTTATTGCTGTTTTAAGCTTACGAACACTTTCAGCAGTTGATGCTAATACTTTCTCACCCGCTGCACTTTTTATTGCATCTCCCCATAATTCTTGTGATAACTGTAGATTTCAAACAATAAAAACAATAATATTTATCATAATAAAAATAATATACCGTATGGTACAATTCTCAAGGAAACAACAGTTCATATAATAGTTATTACGAATTCACACCAAATAATTCAAGTATATTTAATAGATATAATAATAATGGTCATAGAAAATAATAAAATTGATAAATGTAATATCTGATAATGAATTAGTTATTGATGATGTTTTCATAATTATCTGATAATGATGACATAATATTAGAATGGCATATACTGTATAAACAAGGAAATATCAATTGTATTTATAATTTTATTCAACTTATCAAAATGAAACCTTTAAAAATTACCTTCAAATGATCAGTTTCATCAGTACTAGTTTTGTATTTTTCAATCCTTTTTCTTTTATTTTCTGCTTCAGCTAATAATCGCTTCATTCTCAGTTCTTTACTACCACTTGGTTTTGTAGTTGATATTGGTCGTTTTTCTTGAGAATTATTGTTATTTGCTCCGATTGACATTAAATTAGCATTAAAATCAAGATTTAATTTCGACAATTCAACTAAATCTTTATTATTGGCATGAAAAGTAGTTGCGATAGCGCTGTTATTTACTGCAGTCAATATGGAACTATTATCATTTGTTTTATTATTATTATTTTTATTATCAATGCTTTTCTCGATAGTTTTATTGTCAACTTTTGGAGCTGATTTATCATTAGATTGTTTTACTTTACTAGGATTTGATTTGCGCGAATTGTCAGCTTTAGGTTGCCTTTTAGATTTCAAATCTTGAATACGTTTCTATAAAATGGATAAAATAAAAAGATAAAATGTTATATTTTTTATTAATAATAGTGATGAATTCTCATTATTAATTAGCAAAACCTGTAGTCTTAATCTTAGATTTTCTAAGTCTTCTTCAGTTTCTTTAGGAATTATTTGTTGGTCTTTGATATGATTCTTATCATTTTTTTGACTGGTTACATTATTATCACTGATATCCATCTACGGTAGATAGATTATGGATTTAAGTACTTAGAATACGATATTATTTGCAGTAATACTATACTTAATTAGAAAGAATTACAGGATTTTTCAGGGCTTACCTCTTTTGCGACTGAGTATTTTTCAAGTTTGCGTTTCTTACTTAACTCTTTTTTGTCTTCCACACTGATTGGCATCTTTTTGTGCTACATAGTACAGCGTAATTAGAAAACATTACATCACTAAAACAAAAATAGATACGAAGATTATTATTCTCAACTTGCTTTGTAGTAGCGGTCTTGATAATCATCATTTTCTTCACTATTTGTATGATGATATAAATCGTATGGAATTATATTGATGACACGAGTAAAGAAATCATCATGACTTTCCAGCAAAGCTTCCATAGTAGTAAATAAGAAATTCAATTACAAATATACAATCTTATCATACAAGAAGTAAAAAGTTAAGTTACAGTATTTCCAATTTCCAATATATCCAGATATCCAGATAAACTGAACTTTTTTTGGATACAACGACTGCTGTACACCTGCTGTACCTCTAAAACTTTATTTCAGTATAATGCTGATTTCACTACTACTTAGATTCTCACTAATAGTACTACAGTATATCACGAACAAAGATAGAAAATTGCTTATTATTGCTATAAAATATAAATAAATGGAGTGACTGAATTTATTGATAAACGAATAAATATAATATAAGTGTTGCTAGGATATATAGATTTTTGAGTTATAAAATCTTTTGCTTACATATACATATATTATTATCTCTAATTTCTTGTAAATAATAAGTTTAAACGTTAATCCCGTTTCATCGCAACGTACCGCACAATGCACCACTCCTCCCACTACATCATAACTTTTAGTAATAAGTTTAGTTATTCCGGAATTATTGAATCATTTGGCTGCATTTCTTGTACAATATCCTTGACAGTATATGGTATTATGGTGCTACTATCTATATTGCCTTGTTGCGATGATAGCAATATTTGAAATATCGATACGAACTACTTTTGAAACTTTGAAAACCGAAACCTTTATGATTTATAATTTATGATTTATATGTGTGAAAACTTAAAAGCATAGAAGTTACTACTTTGCCTTAAAAATAATAATTTGCTCAAACAAGCCTTGAGCAATTTATTGGGGAATATTGAATAATTGAATTATATAATTCCAGATTTCGTTGCACAACGAATTATACACGAACAGACACACTTGTTATACAGGAGATTTCATTAACGTAAAATAATCATATTTGGCTTTGATTTCATTTCTAATCATGGATACTGAACGGAAATTGGTTGATAGGCTGCAATTCGAACCAACACATTTGCACAGAGGACTATTAAATTCAACAGGAGAAAACAATTGTTTTTTAAATGTGACAATTCAAGCACTTTGGCACCTTGGCCCATTTAGGCATGAACTTAAAAAACAAATTGAAATAACTCAACAAAAAAACGCTAAATCCAGTAGTGGTAGTGATTCCAATAATAGTGCTGCAATGACTACAGTTGAATCAGAAAAGAGTACAAGTGAAGACCAAGAAACTAATAATAGTAACCAGCAAGATCCTCTTATACAAGCTATGTGTAATATGTTTATTCAATATGAGTTTACTGATCAAGGAGTGTTACCTCCAACGGAGCTAAGAGATTCGTTAGGTAGGGATTAATTAGTGAGGAAAATAATATTGTTTGATTGTTTGAATTATCTATCATTATTTATAGGTAAACTTTCCGAAAAGTTTCAATTAGGTCGAATTGCAGATGCAAATGAAGTTTTTGATTATATATTAGAACGCATTCATACCGAATCATCTTCGCAATGCCCTCAGAAAGGGAAATGTTTAGCACATGAAGTGTTTGGTGGAACAATGATGGAGCAAACCGTATGCATGAAATGTGATGCTAATAGTGAGCCAATTGTTCGTACAGATTTTTTATTGAATTTTCAAGCTGCTGAACTAATATATGAGTCTAAATCGAAAATGATGAATGATAAAAACTCAAAAGAATTATTTTCTAATTCAACCGATTTTGGGAAATTATTACAAAAATGTATGTCAGTTGCAATGCGATCTTGTCCAAGTTTAGATGACACTAAAGTCAGGTATAAATGTGATGGTAAAGCTAAAGTCCAATTTCATTCATTAGAAACGCCTCTTGCTTTGGCTTTGTCCGTTGGATGGACAAATTCAACTGAAGAAGCTGAAACACTTCGAGATTTCTTTTCCATTGTTTCATACACAGTGAATTACTCTGATATATTCCCAAAATATGGAACATCACAAGACAATAATTCTGGACCTTCTTATATATTCAGAGGATTAGTTTGTTATTATGGATTACATTATGTGTCCATTTTTCAAAATAGTGAACCAAATGAAGTTAGTTTTTTATTATTTGATGATCAACGTGTTCGATCACTTGGCAATTGGCATGCTGTCAAAGAAGAATGTATAAAAGCTCATTATCAACCAGTTTTATTATTATATGAATTGGAAAAAGCCCCTTTGAATGTGTCTAAAATCCCTTCTCGAGATTCCAGAGATTCGATGGGAAATGAATCAACCATTTCAAAAGATTCTGCAAATAATACAAATCATCATCATTTAATATCACGTGAACCTTTTTATATTCATTCTAATCGAGAACCTCTTGTGAGAGAAAATTCACATGGTAACAAAGAAACTAATGGTATTTCTTCTCCTTTTCAAAATCCAGGAAATGTTGGTCGTGATTATTCAAATCATTCCCATAATAATAATAATTATGGACAAAATGAAGCAGACTCATCGAATGCAAGTGTATCTACTTCAAAACGAAGAATACTAGTACGAAGAGAAGCTGATACAGGTCATTCACCTGTCCCACCACATAATAACAATTATCAACAAAACCAAAAGCCAATCTCATCATATCCAACACATCAAAGACCATCGATAAACTCTGATACAAGATTATTATCAAATAATAATCAAAGTCCAATTGGATATTTTGATGAACCTGATGAACCTGAGTTATCAACTGATGTGAAAGTGAAATTAAGCTTAGCACAAGTTGAAAATAAATTAAATCAAAATCCTCAATTAACATTAAATGTACCATCTCGAGATCGAACAAGATCAGGGGATGAAAGAATAAGAACACCATCTAGAGGTCATCTATTACGTAGTGCTATCACTGGTAAATATTATTAATTTAATATTATGATTGAGTTTAATAATTATTATTTTTCATTTTTTTAGGAAATGTTGATAATTCTGCTATGGGCAGTAATAATATAGAAAGTCCTGTACCGAAGCATATGTTAGGAGTAAATAAAACTTTCTCAAATGAATACCCTAATATTTCAACCCAATACTCTTCTCAAGATTATGATCACATGCGGTCTGAGTTGGTTCGATCTGACTCTATGGGAGAACAACAATTCCAACAGTACACACAATCTAGAGATAGTAAATATGCTCAAGCAAATAATAATAATATTAATAATAACAATTATAATAATAACATAAAATCGAATCAGATTTCTGTTGAAACAAGACCTTCTAATGATAAGCGAGTAAATTATGGTAAAGAATCAGATGAAATGACAATAAATACTCAAAATAATCGCAAAAGTGGGAATTTTACTGGTCGCGTAAATCATGGGCAAGTCGCATTGCCAACATATTACCATAATGGAGATGAGTCTCCAAAATTGCAACCACCATCAAGAAATAATTCTTTGTCATCTAAAAGTAGAGAGTATATTTCAGATGAGATGAGTGTCACTTCTTCAGCTCGAAATAAATCATATATGCCAAACCAACAACAACAACAGTCAATTAATTCAAATAATAATTTATATAATAGACCTTTACCACATCTTAAGACACAAGAAGCAACAACACCTCAAAATATGTCAAGTATAAATCATAATAATCCTCAAACAACACCCATTGATAATCGTGATTTTAAACAAAATTTTAGTAATAATAATAACAATATAAATAATATGAACATGGGTAATAATACACCGAGAAATAGGACAACTCCAACTTCTTCCTCAGGTTCAGTTGTTCCGATGTCATCTAATAAAAACTCAAATGTTACAAGCAGTCAATCTGTTGTAGGCTCAGGAGGCACAACACCTAGATATAGCATCCGAAGAAATGTGGTACCCGGGTCTAATAATAATAATAATAATATTAATAATGTTTCACCACAAGTTAAAAATGCTCCTGTATCTACACCAACATCAAGTAGATCTTTACAAAACCCAAATCAAACTGCATCTAATTCACAACAATTATATTCTCAACAATTACAAGAATCTGATTATGGTATGATAATAATCGATTGGATTCGACAGCCTAATCGATATACGGTATCAGTTCCATTTGCTATAATAAAAGGAGAAAAAAAAATTGGATTACGTTTTGGT
>VKHH01007425.1:0-10795 GCA_015144975.1 Epipyxis sp. PR26KG | reverse complement strand
CTAAATAGACAAAAGTTGACACTTTTCTGGTAGCTGAAGAGTTTTGTTATTTACTAACTTTTAATAAATCCAAGACCTAGCTCCTGTTTCGAAGCAGCAGCAGCAGGAAGATGATATAACTTCATCTTGATTATGATCTAGCTATTTTTCAAGAACCTTATATTTACATAACCCGCTAAAAACAATAGCTATGTGATACATCATCTGTCTAATACACCAATTTTGATTCTAAACCAAAACATTTTAAAATTTAACAAAATTTAAAGAACTTTTATACAAGCAAGAAAATTTCATTCGTTCATTTATATATTCATCACTTGTGCCAGACGTCTTAAATCAACCGATCCGTTTTTTTATAAAATAAGAAAAATAATTTAATACTACTTTGAATTCAATGGAGCCCATGAAAGGAGCTTGTTTAACAACCCAACAGAATCTTAAAAGAGAATTTCCTGATTTGAGAGTCGTCGATTTATGTCCTGTGTGCGAAGTCAAAATTGGTTTTCATTTCAGAACCAACAACAGGCTGTTGATGTTGTTGGTTCTGAAATGAAAACCAATTTTGACTTCGCACACTGGACATAAATCGACGACTCTCAAATGTTGACAACAGGTAATAATTTTATTATTTTAATTTGGTAATTATTTATTTTCCCACGTAGTTCATGATTCAATGCCTTATTTTGTTTTCTATTATCACACCATCTAACTTTTTCCGTTATATTTGTCCATGAACTAATTTCGTATTGTTTCATTCTTCTGCTGGTGAAGGCGTGAAGGTAAGAAAATTTATTTGGCTATATTACAATGGTTATCTTATGAGTGATTCTTTGTTTTGTTTATAAGCAGAGAGAAGCTTTCTTTATCTTTTATTAGCTCGCAATAATAATGTTATTTTCAGTACAAATATATTTTTCACCATTTTCACCCCAAGATTATTTTCAGTACAAATATATTTTTCACCATTTCCACCCCAAGATTAAGGTTTTATTTTGTAGATAATGATGAGATTGGCGCGGGAAATTGCTTGTTAAGTTACCTTGGTTTAAAAATTCCCGAGGTACCGAGGTATATATCTGCATCTGCCATCAAAAATAATTATCCTGAGTGCTATGATATATATGCTCAAGTTTGCTATGCTGGCACATATGTTCCCAACCAGAGGATCAGAGAACTTATTGCCATGAGAACTGATACTGTAAATCCGAGCAAGAATTACTTTGTGCTAGACTAATCGCTTCGATTCCTCATCCAGTTTCTTTTCGTAAATTCAATGGTGGTAGCGAGACTGATGTGGTAGACCCTTGTTTTCAACTTGTGTTAAACTTATGTACTTCAAATAAAACGATAGCTATTAAACGTAATATCACCGATATGAACTACATGTCAGTCAGTTGCAATCCGGAGCCTTTTATTTCCTATCCAAGAGGTACAAAATTCCATATCTTAATCATCGGTACAGAGTGTAAAGGATTCGAAGCCTGCCTCAATATCAAGGTGTTACTCTCAACTCATTACGGTATGCAGTGACGGGGCGATCAGTTTGAAGAAATTCGGACTTAGCTTGGCTGATGCTGCTGTACCTGCGATTGCTTTTTTGGTATTTATTTCAATTTGGAGCCGTTTACCTAGTTGAGCAATGCTTCCCAATCTTTGCAGTTCTTTCTCGTGTGTTGTCTCCATTCTCCTATTATGAGGAGCACTTGGAGTTGTGTAATCAAATTTAAACATTTTTCACTTAGAACCTGTGATTTAATCGACCTTGTCGATGTTTTAGAAGATTCCTCAATCACCAAGCCAATGCTCGATATGAGTTTCTTTTTTAAACCAGTTCGGAACAATTTGGACGACATGATACACAACAATATGACAAAAGATAACTGCGCTTCTTTCACTAATTGTAATTTAAATCACATCATGCGTATGTATAACAATCTGGTGGAAAATAATGCTGATAATAATGATGATAGTTTCATTCTATTTCCTTTTGGTGTCATTGCTATTCCAGTTAGTAAAGGTCATAAAGATGTAGGAATTGATGTGGAACTGAAAAAAGCCTTACTGAAAAATGTGATATATTCAATTTCGAAGGACCACTCTCCTCTCATAATGTACCCCTTTTTGGACCACAACGTTTGGTCAAATAATAAGCCGTCAGTGGAAGAACTAGTGGAGCTTTATGTGATACAAATGCGATTACTGTTTTCATTTCTTAACGAAGGCCAATTGTTGCATCAAGTAAACACAATAATCTCTTTTTTGAGGCTGTTTGTGACTGGGCTTCTTCAGACTGCGATAGATTCACAGATTTTATGATTATTTCAAATTATGATAGAGTTTATGCTGCTACGATGTACATTATTGATAATGGTGTTATCGTTATTTCTGATTTGATGATTGGCGGTATCGAGTTTAAATCTGATCACGATGATCAGCAGGAAGGATAATAGAATTGCATCATTATTTATCGTGACGATTATAAGTTGAATCCAACGTACTGGACTACTATAAGTTGATCAATTATCAGAAATGGTGTGGAAAGTTAACGAACAATGCTGAGCTTCATACTTAATAATAGTAAGTTTTTCGCAATACTATTATTATGGATGATTAATGATTTTTAAAATAAATTTTCTAGTGATGAATTTATTCTATTCTTCTATATATACTATAACTGTATAGATAATAAGATATATAATAGATAGAAAGCATAGCTTAATAAACAAATTGTAGTCGTTTGATATCCAAATCGTTAAAAAATTCGATGCTTATCCTTTAAATACAAGTAGGGAAGTAGGGGCTTGTTTGAAGTATCGCCATATCAGCATCAGGATACGGCGGTTTTGGTCTGACTTTATCCGAACCGGAAAATCCAGTGAAGTATTTTTGTCCGCAAGAGATTTTAAAATTCCAGTTACGTCCTCTTTGCATGCAACAAATTATCCACTAGCATTCGTTTTGGCACATGCGGAATATGGGGGTAATATCGATTCTTTCATAGAAAACAACAATACCAATAACAATAATACAGTGAAATAATGGCTGTAGTGGGAGGACGGGATCATCCATAGATTAGAGTTATTAAAGTCTCCATAGCTGGTGTCATTAATTATAAAAGAAAACCAGCATGATAAGTCAAGCACTAATCTCAAACATCCTGAGTATTTGGTAGTCAGCTACAGAAATGCCATGGTATTGAGATGCTAATCTCGCCGCCTGACTTATTATATATAATAAAAGAATGGATGAATCTGACTTTTCAGAAGGAAAGGCTGTAAGGCTTGAGAATGATGATGAATCTGAATAGTTTGTCTTTTTTACGATCATATTTATAATATCATAGTAATATTGCCATTTAAACAAATAATAAGAATTTTTTCACGAAATGATTAAGTGCTTTATTTTTCCCTGTTTGTTTCTATCTTGCAGTCAGTTGCTTATTATGAATGACAGCTGATATTATGTTTTAAGGAACGAACAAATAATAGTATGAGAAATACAAAAGAGTTTTTCTAAGTGTAAACTATTGTTGTTCAACAAATGCATTTCTTTTAGTCCCTTGTTTAATTATTAGTTGAGATACAATAAACATCTTCAATGATTAGGATAAATTAACTTTCATATTTATTTCCAAAAACAAAACTAATCTTTTATTGTAATTCCCTATTTTGATCCCCTTTTAAATCATTTATTATATGAGACAATCATATAGCAATTACATGAATCGTTTTGCATCCCGATGTAAGGGATCCATTTTAATACATCTGAATTATCCCGTCTAATATATTTTGTATTTCAGATGGAATATTTCAGACGCAAATAATTACGCGTCTGATATACGGTATAAAATACTATAGACGGGATATTTTAGATGGGTTTTTATTTATGGCGCCCACTTTTTCCCTATCCTTCTCTGTGTATCCTTTTTAGAACAATGAGGATACAAATCTTTCAAAATTATAATAATTCTATAATTATCTGTTTTATTTGTTTGTTTTAATTGGAACCAATCGCTATGTCTCGTCCAGATTGAACAACTTTCATGAAACTTCTCATTCTTCTAATTTTATCCGGCACTCCTGCCACACATGATGTATGATAGGTTACAACTTCTTGTATTCTACCTCGGGGATTACGACTACCAAAGCAATGGGCAATAAAAAGTCTTGTTGATAAAGCACAATGCTTCAATCCCGCAGCATAAGATGCATCACCTATGGTCCATATATTTGATAACATATTATTAATTTCCAAATGGAGAAAAAAGAATGAATAGGAGGAATTCAAATGAAGTGAATAATATTTCTATAGACCCTAAATGTGTCTCAAACTGAAGAGAAGTATAAATACCACAACAATTAATATATGTTATAATATATACAGTACATCAAATATCAAATGTGGTAATCATAATAAATAATTTGGTAATCAAACTTTACCCATATATTCTTGATCTAATTTTTCTCCCCGTAATATGTTAGGTTTCATTTTCTTCATATAATCAAAATATTTTTCTATATTTGTATTGTTTCGTAGATATAATACGCCGCTATTTACACTGCCAGTACAACTTGGATCACGATGGTTTCCTAGTACATCATTCATTATTGGGAATAATCATAACAAAATATTGGTAGATTCACCTCTTTCTCGTTGCCATTGTATATCGTATGGACCTGGTATGTGATTATCTTGTGTATCACGTCCAAATTGTGTATCAATCCATGGATTTCGAAAGATGAGTACATCAATGTCGAAAAAGATTAAAACATCAACAATTCTTAATGCTTCATACATCATTTCTGTCTTCAAATTGATAATGAAGTGATATGCAGATTTGCCGAAATCAGATGGTGGTAAATCTGGCAACATAATTTGAACACAATTTGGAATATTATTTGCTGTGCAATAATTGATGCATTTGATATCTAAACAGATAGTAATAAATCGGCTTTCTAGACATTGACGTAAGTTTGATGTTTCCATTGCTTGCCTTTGTAATGATAGTAATTCTAATGTATGATAATTGGTATATGTAAACATTATTGAACTTTTTGGCATCACACATTCAGATGAATTAGAGGTTAGTTGAAGCTGTTTAATTAATGGATTCGGTTGAATTAATTTTTTTATAAGATCTGAAAATGGACGATAATTAACGGTATAGTTCAATAATTTTGTTGATGCAGTCTCTCCATCACTGCAAATCACAAATTGAAAATAAGATAACATTACTAATAGAGCTAAAAAGAAATTAAACATAATGGAATAATTGAATGATACTGGTAAAGTTATAGATTCCTGGTTAATTAATTTGTTGTTATTCGATTCTGTAAATTTGCTACCAGCTAACAATATGAAATTGAGTCAAACAGCCAATGATTACTATACTCGTACTCTTTGATCCGACGAGTAAAGAATCTCATATGTGTATTATGGTACCGGTATTAATAATGAATGAATGAATTAATAAAAATTAATATGAATGAATGAATGAATGAATGAATGAATGAATGAATGAATGAATGAATTAATAAAAATTAACGGAGCAAATCAAAAAGGTGCAACTAGACAAGAGGAAAAAGCTACAAAACATAACAAGGAGCCCTCTTAATAAAAGTTATTTTTAAATGAATGAATGAACGAAACAAGAATAAGTTATCCCCGATATATTTTCATTAATCATTTATATTTTATCGGACTTTACAATATATATGAAGAAATAAACAATCATACCGAGCTATATATAAACTGTAAGTAATTCAAAGATTTTGAAATTGGATAAATTTTTATAATTTTTTAAAATTATGTAATTTTATGTAATTATCCATTATACCCCATACCGTTATGAGATGAAATCCAATAAAATAATGCATTACATTAATCAATACTTAGGAATTCAACACTGACAAAATAGAATTACATTTGTTATTTAATTCAATATTCTTTTTATGCATTCTTTGCATAAGATCTAATTGTGATGATAATCCAAAATGACTAAACATAGCACGATTTTCTTCTAATTCAATCAATATTACAATAAGTTCCAAAATTTTTGAAGCAAATCTGAAAATAAAATAAAATTAAAGTTGATGAAACTTAATTTTCTCTCAGATTATGCAATTGTTAATCATCATCGTACCTATCATCATCCATACATGTGTCTATTAATTGGCACATGAGCTGAATGTTTACTTCATCCAAAGAAATAGACATATTAAAATTTAGAAATAGAACTTTGAAACTAAGAAATAATAATGATATGTCAAGAATAGATAATAGGGTCTTAATTTTATTTTCATCTTCATCTTCATCACTGTCTTCATCTTCCCCGATGTTAGGTTTTGCATCAACGTCATCTTCATCGGAGTTAGATATACCAACTTTTAACAAAACACGAAACAATTGCTGAAAAATTTGTCTGAATTCCATCAGTCGTACAGTTCTTTCCAGTATTGTAGTGGATCGTGGATCAGAATTTAAGCTCCGTAATAGTTTTTGAAAATTTTGATTTAATCCTTGCAATGCAAATATCATATTGACAACACTTTCTCCACCAATAGCTGCTTGTTCCACAACACGACATCGACTCTCAAGTCTAATTTTCTCGTCCAGTTCTGCTTGACTTTGGTACATGAATATTAAAGACAAATCCAAATTTGATTCTGACATTAAATCAATAACCTAAGACACATAACGACGTCATGATGAAACGAATAATTTAAATAGTTGCAAATGATTTTTATACACCATTACTCATACTTATATTTAGTAATAATCAAACTCATAAGAATTCTTCTATTCTTCTTTCGTACCGTACCTCTTGTGAAGCATCAAATATGGATGAACCATTTTCATTGACTATTTCTTTAACCATTTGGTCAAAATCTGATTGACGAGCTACTTGCATCATCAATAAAATTCAGAAAAAGAAATAAAGTGTAAAGTTAAAACAACCCTGGAAACAAAAGCAATAAATCATGTAACTGATGTCATATAATGAATGAATGAATTATTGATATTGAATTGTTTAATGAACAATCAATTCTAAAATATTTATCATAGAGCATAATTTCCTTAACCTCAACTAATTCATCACTTTTTTAATGGAATTACTAATTACATTGGATGATTTACCTGTGTAATGGCAGTTTCGCTTTCCAAAAAACTGCAAACAAAAACATAAAAAAGCAAAAGCAACAAAATATCCCAGTTCATTATCAGGAGACTGTAGCCGTCATAATAATTAGATAAAACAATTAGAACCATGACTGGTTCTCCAACGTCTCCCCAAAAAGATAATGTATTTCGTCCGTCAAGAACGGTAATGGATGCGTTCAACCATTCGTCATGGTTTCCAAAAGATCCAGAAGTAACTTTTGGTTCTAGTAGTCGACCGCCTTTGAATAGTGTATCTGGTGGTCCAGGTTGGTTTACTCAAATTATATATAAGTATCCATTTTCTACACTATATTTGTTTCAAAATATTAGTCCATTGAAATTAAACTAAGCGTAATAAAAATAATATTCAAATTTCAATTAAAAAGAACAATGATTTGTAAAAAAATATTATTAAAGATTTAAAATATGCTAATAGTTTTATTTGCTGTATAGGTCCGGGAGCATATCCTATTAAAACTACGATGGGGAAAATTCATGAATCTCATATCCGATCACCTGCTCAGTATACAATACGAGGCAGAACGAAGTTTGGTGACCCTAATGAAAAATCATTATCAAAAACATCAGCTAATGAACCTGGGTAAGATTGTTTATAATTTATCTCTTTATATTATACACCCGAAATAAAGTTAATGAGAACTCTTAAAATAATGTTTTCCATATTCAACATTAGAACATTCCAATTAATTATTATTTTCTCATAAATATTGATTATAAATATTGATTATATCAATCTAACACTAAATCATATCGTATTCAAAAATATTATATCTTTAGACCTGGACAATATGATCTAACAAATAAATTTCTTTCTGGTACAAACCCTCGCAAAACTGCGTTTCCTAAAGCAAGTATTATTCGAGACAAATCGCAGATGGGCCCAGGTAACCAAACCATCACAAATAAGTTTTTTTAACAATATGAGTTGCTTGTATCATACTCAGTATTTCGACTCACTATTGCATACTAGTATAACGTGCATAAATAATGAATGAATTATTAATGAATTATTTTAGGACCAGGAAGTTATCAACCATTACAAAGCTTAGGAAAACAAATTCTTTCCACAACTACTGAAGCACCAAAAATTGTATTTGGCAAAGCAGATCGGCCTAGTATGGTCCAGCCGGGATTAAGTGATGTTGGACCAGGGGAATATAAACCTCCTCCAGCAGCATGTGACACGCAAGTTGATTCAAGAAAACCGACTTGTGCTAATATCAAGTTTGGAGAAGGATATAAAAAAGGATCGAAACATAATAAATTTGATTTTAGTGAACCAACACCAGGGTAAGTCATGTTAAGTTATTATATTATTATTATTATTATTATTAGTGATGATCTGGGATCGTTATTTATTATCATTTAATGAGGAAATCATCAACATTTCCATATATTTTCTATCAAATATTTGATAATAATAATAATTTCAATAATAATAATAATAATAATTTCAATAATAATAATAATAATAATAATAATAATAATAATAACTTATGAAAGTATGTCAAAATAAGCAATAATACTTCTATGATAGCAACTTAATTCATAACTGTATTATATTGCTTTTGATTTAGGCCTGGTGCATATGTTCTCCCTGGTGGAATAGCTACCAAAGCCAAAGGATCTCCATTCAGAGACTCTCCAGCAATTACCATAAGCGGTCGTGAGAAGTTTGGAAGTCCATGGTGAAGCTGACCTGCTTAAATTAAAATAATAATAATTAGAATATTAATAATAATAATAATAATAATAATAATAATAACAATAATAATAATAATAATAATAATAATATTAATAATAATAACAATAATAATAATAATTAGAATATTAATAATAATAATAATGATAATAACAATAATAATAATAATAATAATAATAATAATAATAATAATAACAATAATAATAATAATAATTAGAATATTAATAATAATAATAATAATAATACTGGTATGAATCATTTTTATTGAATAATGTCGATCACAGTATTATGATAAACTGTATTTATTGCTTGTGTATACCAGGTATATTTAAAATTTAAGATTTTAATTTTAGTTTGAAAATAATTATTAATTAAGTTCATTGTTGACCAGTGATGATATCGGGAATACATCCCGGTATTGTGTTGGTTTGGTAAAACGATTATTAAAAATACATCTGAAACAGGGGGCTTTGTATGAATTTGACTGAAGTTTACAAAACATTGAAACTTTTCTTTGGAAATGATGTAATTTATTTAGAAATTTCGCATTATAATAATTGAAATAATTGATTATTATGAACATCTTATTATATTTATAATAATAATTATGTTTTAAGAGATATTTGATCTTTTATTTTTTTGTTCAAACTTATCAGCCATAAAAAGGAGAAATATCAAAATAATGATAATAAAAAAATAGTTTGATTATGAAATAATGATACATAATATAATTAATAATATGAATGATACAACCTACAAGGTCAGCGAGCTGACCTTGTAGGTTGTGAATGAAATGTCTATTTTCAATCCCTTAGCTATAATAATAATATTTATAATAATAATAATAATAATAATAATAATAATAACAATAATATAATGATTATATATAGTCTGTTATATGAATAATATTTTAAATATTTGTTTGTTGATATTTTCGATCCCATCAAATGGCTATTTTTGTTACTCTAATTTTATATTTACCGTATTAACAGATCAATTCAACCTTAATTATCTCATAAATAAATAACAATCAAATTATTATAATTTTAAATCAGATAAGTCTTATTGCTTGTTGAAAAATTCGATCTGTATTGAATATAAATAATTTAACATATGAATCGTCTCTATTATTATCATAATTCTATTATTCTATAGGTTATCTCTAAAAGTTAACTTTTTAAATAATAAAAAATAATTAATAAAATGTTAAATCATAATTAATTAAAAATTAATCATCAAAAAACATTATTTCATATAAATCATTCTCAAGTTCATTTACAATTATTATAATACTATTATTTTTTTTCCAAATATTTGTATTTTTGTTTGGCATATTTGAATGAAATGAATGAAATACTATACCTCTTACCATATAAATGATATATGAAGAGCTTATAATGAGGATTAAACTCTGAAACTATAGTAAATCAAATTAATAATTACTGAATTGTTTCTCACTTTGTAAAGTTTGAATCATATTTTTAACTTGATCATTTTTTTTCATTCGTTCAATAAATTCAAACCATTTACGACTATATAAACCTGACTGTTCAATATGTGTATTTAATAATAATACAACTCGAACACCATTTTTAATTAATTCTAATGCTCGCTCAGACTCAGGCCCACCATTGCCTGTACCAACAGTTGCAGTTGAAGTTGAAACATCTTTTACAACTTTTTTACTGATAGTTTTCTCTAAAGCTTCAATCAAAGAATCAATACTTGCAATCACAGAAGTTGGAGATAACTCGACAATCTTTGATAATATCTATCATATAAATATCATATAATGATAATAATAATAATGATAATAATAATAATATATATAATCTTTTTTGAAATTAAGCAGCTTGAATTAAAAAAATTGTTTTTTGCTGGCATTGATTAAAAAGAATAATAATATTATTT
>VKHH01007424.1:0-10799 GCA_015144975.1 Epipyxis sp. PR26KG | reverse complement strand
AATAACAATAATAATAACAATAATAATAACAATAATAATAACAATAATAATAATAATAATAATAACAATAATAATAATATTAATAATAATAAAATAAAAATCGGGATTTTATCATTCTTTTTTACAAGACATTCTGTGGGTCGATTATTAACAAAAATAATAACAAAATTAGATTCAAATAATTTCGATGTGTTTATTATTACAAAAAATACCATTCATAATAATAAAATTAATGATGATGTATCAAAATTTATTTTTCAAGAGTTTAACAAAGAATCAATCATTACGATTCCATTAGAGATTCAGGTTATTTACTAATTTATAATTAACATACTTTATTATAATGTATTAAATAGCTATTATAATAATAGTAATTTTTTTTCCCATTTATTATGATCTCTTATTCTATCTTTATTAACGTCATTCTTACATAGAAATTCGTGATAATAATATAATAATAATAATAATAATTATTATTATTATTATGGCTGTTAAGTTTGAATGAAATGCAATTATCTTTTTAAACATTATTTTATTATTTCTTTAAATCAAGCTGCTTAATTTTTAAAAATATATATATTATCTAATATATATATTATCTATATTATAATTATATTATATTCATCACCCTTTCAATGTTTAACATATTGATAATTATTTTATACTAAAATAAATATTATGTTATTATATTATTATGTTGCTTTAGACTGCTTCTTCAATTATTTTTGATATCAAGTTAGATATCATGATATACGGTGATATCGTTATGGATGCATTCATCACTCATTTGTCAATGATAAGAATGGCTAAGATTCAAGTATGTTTCTGGGGGCATCCTTTCACAAGTGGATATAATAATATGGATTATTTTATATCATCTGATAATTTTGAAGATTATGATTATAATAATCAACAGTAAGTGAATATAATTGTATTTATTATAATTATTATATTAATAATATTATATTAATAATTTTGAATATT
Source organism: Epipyxis sp. PR26KG (assembly GCA_015144975.1). NCBI lineage: Eukaryota > Chrysophyceae > Chromulinales > Dinobryaceae > Epipyxis > Epipyxis sp. PR26KG. The sequence goes on along the minus strand of VKHH01007424.1, from coordinate 9,815 downwards.
ATATTCCTTATTATTTCCAGTCATTAAGAATTAGGACATATCTTGCTTGTCGAACTGGTTTTTTCACGACCATATGTATCATCAGAGCATATGAGTTATATGAGCCTATGATTAATTTTTGTACAAATTATATTATAATATTATAAGATTTTCATATAATACCAACATGAAATCATATTAGTATTATAATTTCATATGATATCATATTATTATTATTATTGTTTATATTATAATTATAATTATAGTCGATTTTCGGAACAATTAGTTGTCTTCGATTCATTATCATTTCAGTTGTTTGATCGAGAGAATGATGATAATAATATGCTTCGTGATTATAGTCATAAGCAAACTAACAACAATGATTTTATAAATAAATTGATTAAATATAATGATAACAATTATGTGAGAAATGTAGTTGAGCAATCAATAAGAAGAGATCGCTTCAGTTTATTATTACAGTTGCTTGAACATGGTTATGATATGAAGAATAATAAACTGATGAATTATAATAATAATAATAATAATAATAACCATACTCATGAATTGCTGAAAGAAATAATGAATATGAAAAGGACGAATGATGTAAACCGTTCATCACTTGCTCAAATTCGATTATATGGAGTGTTACAATCATTAATGAAGATTCATCCATTATTTGATCAAACGGTTATGCAAGTAAGCAATCATATCACATAATTATCATAATAAATCATGAAGAATATTCATAAGGACGATGGATGTTATAATATTTTTTTTTTTATTGTTTAATTATGATTAATATTATATTATTATTATAATATTATAATAATATAATTGGATTAATCGTTTCATTTTTAATATTATGATATTATGATATGATGTTCATGTTATTATGTTATGTATTCAGATACTGTTAAAGGATTCTTATGCTATAATCGTGATGTTGAGGAATAAGAAACAATATTATTGGCAGGTAATAATGTGACATATTTGAGTTAATTAGAAAAATTATTTATTTATGATATTAATTAATTATTATATTAATTATTTTTATAATTTATAGAAAATGCTTGTTAATCGATTAAAAAATGCAGCTTCTCATTATAATATAAATGAAATAGAATTACAAAGAATAATCTTTTTAGATCAGGTATAAATAATAAAATTAAATTATTACAGTGTATTATTATTATTATTATTATTATTATTATTATTATTATTATTATTACAATGTATTATTATTAAAATTATTATTATTAAAATTATTGCTAGATCATTATTCCAACCTTTCATAGCTGTATTTCCTCATCAATTTTGCAAAAATATTTGACATTTTTAATTTTTTAATGTATATATTATTTGTATTTCTGAGTTCTTAATATGATCGGACTAGTCTTAACAATAATTATTATAATTCTTATTCTTGACCATTTATTCTCTTAAATGACTCATACCAACCGTTTCTTCGATTTGATGAATTATAAATCATTTTTGGAAAAATCTATGTTATTAAATTTTGAATGAAAATTAATTGTTCATTATGATAATAATTATGATTTCATTGTTATTATTAGATGTCTCACGGGTCATACGCTCAAGTATTGTGTGGTATGGATGTGTCATTAGATACGTTTCCATTTGGTGGAGGGGTAACATTATGTGATGCAATTGCAGGAAACTGCAAAATACAAATTTATGATTTTATGAATAATAATATCGATGATGATCAAGATGAGCGTATTGATAATAATAATAATAACAATAATAATAATAATAATAATAACAATAATAATAATAATAATAATGATAATAATAATAATAATAATAATAATAATAATAATAATGAACCTATGATCTTAACATATTCTGTTCCATTCATAACAGCTGGAGCCTTGCAGTCAGTTCATAGGATTGGTCAGGTAATATTATAATATAAGTAGTTATGTTATAACTGGGTTCTGAGATCAGTTATGAGAATGAGATTAAAATCATAAAAATTATTAATAATCATATATATTTCATTTCTTAAAATCTTATTTCTGTTAACATTCACAGGGCATTGCGATGTCTTTAAATGATTCAACACTCGGATATTATGTGAGTAATTCACATCATATGAATCAAGTACATGATTATGATAATGTGGATGATATGGATGAATCTCACTTTAGAATAACTATGTATAAGATAGTTGACAATTATTCGATACATGCGATACAAACAGCATCGAATAGTTTTAATAGACGAGTGAACTCTTTGATGCAATTATTGCCTAGTTATAATAATATTACTGTAGAAGGTTATGATAATATAAGATCATATGAAGTTGCATCATCATTAGTTTATAATAATAATGATTGTATTGATGAATGGAATAATTTTTTGTTGCGAATATATTATATGATGGATTAACGTTACTTACTGAACATTAACCCAGATTTGTCAGCCACAGTGACAAGATCAAGATCCCCCTGAAGTCAATTTAAGAGTTGCTGTTGTTGGTTTTGATGTTGTTATTAAATAAAAATATTGGTTTTTATGATGTATATATAGTGATTCAATGATACGCGATGTTGGGATATTATGTTTTCTCGCAACTTTTTATTCATTTATTAGTCTTTGTTCATTCACTTATGTAACTGTTAGTATCAGTTCTTTCCAAACTGCGTATCTGTTGACTGTACAATAGCAGTCAGGAGCCTGTAGATGATCCCAGGATCATCACAATATACAGTATATAACAACAGTAAATAATATGAAAATTTAATAAAAAAAAATACATTATTTCTTCCTTCAAAAAAATGGTGTGTTAGTTAATATTTTCCCCAATGTTTCCGATTTCTGATGATGGGTTTTGATGATACTACTGGAATATAATTGTGTATATATAAACTTACCCAACTCCAATAAGGGGAGTTACCCACTTATTTTTATAAAAATGCTAGACGTGGGACAATATAATAAATTTTAATTAATAAAAAACTCCGGATTGACTGAGACAACTGTTTGATCGCCTGCTTGGTATCATTTACACTGTATACTTCCTACCGATGTTGTCTCTCTTTTTCGTTTCCTTGTGTTGGTTTCGAAGTTTAATAAATATAATAAAATTAAAATGACTTTTCAATAAAACATATTATTATTATAATCAAAATGAGAAGATCGAAAAAAAAAGAATATTATGAAAAAGTTTTAGATGAAATACATCATTGTAGATGTGGTGGGAGTTATTGTATTGGACATAAATTACAGCATTTAAGAACCAAAAAGCATTTGAATTATATGAACTGCGATAGATATAGAATAGGCGTTAAGAAATGTAAAACTCTAATAGAATTAAAAGCATTTATGGGAAATAAATTTAAAATATAATAATTAAAAAGTTATAAGTTTACATTTTTAAAAAGTACTTTTTTGGATTTTTAAAAATTTACAAATAATTTGAAATATATATTGAAAGATAGGCGAAGCGAACTGGAAGGAGAAGCTTGAAAATATTTTGTAAAAGTGGGCACAAGATTTAATTTCTCAACTCTTCTGCTACAAAAACTTCTTGTTATTATGCTCCTGCTGGGGATACTTTAACTGTATTCCATATCCTTCCTTTTTTGGTGACGACAGTAGCTGAAGGCGCAGAATCCTACGAGAAGCCACAAGAATCTGCTGGCGATATTAATGCATATAACAATAGAAGGTTGAGCCCTTTCAGCAGTTGTAAAGTCTTCAATCAAAGACAAACTCGGAGGCCTTGGACATTCTATCGTTTTCAATTTTTAATATACAGTTAGAACAATCTTTGGCCACAAATGCACCGATCAGTCGATCATGAAAAAAATAATAAAACAACACCAAAGTTTCAAAAAATTAAATATATCAACAATATGAAGAGTTAGCAAGTTTCCTTTTCAGGCTATATAAAGTAAACTATTTCTTACCCAGAAATGAAAGAGCAACAGTCTAGTTCATTGAATTGAGTGAAAAATAATTGATACAGTGAACAACATAGAAACGGTAATTTTGAACTTCAACATTCATCGAATAGAACGTGTCCAATCATGACATAGACCACAAATTTGATTAAAAAGGGTAGTTTATTAGCCTGTTGATTAGAAATGACAATAGGTGATGAGTATTCATAGAGAAATTATGATTCTACAAAAATTAAAATTAAATAAAATTTGTATACGCATGCAACGCATAATACAATCTACTATGTTAACAACAAACAAACGATAATTTTACTTACAATACGTTCCCTTAGAAGTCCAAATTTCTGCAAATTGTTTTAATTATTTATATATAACATTGTATAAATTTTAAATTTTACAACTGCTGTCTGCTGTCAAAAATAAGGAAAGCAGCCAATTAAGGTAATTTATATGGCTATGAAACACGAAGTTATGAAAAAAGTTGATATGAAATGCGAAGTTATGAAATAAGTTGATATGAAACGCGAAGTTATGAATTGAGTATGATTCCAAAAGCACACCAAAACCTTAATGCACCGGTTTTATCTCATTACACTGTATTTATTATTATTGCTCCACCTCATATAACTTTAATATGAAAATGGAGAACAAAAAAATTAAAATATTCTATAACAATTCCATCAATCAATTATAACTATATATATATCTATTTATATAACTATATTTATATTATATACTACTGTATACTAAAAATTCTATTATTTTATGTGTCCAGGTCTGTTGAAGATATCCGGTAGCAGCAGGAAAACTCTCCTCCACAAACAAAACTTTCCCAATCGCATTTTTAACATTTTTTAAACCTTTTGGTGAGTAAAAAGATTACAGTATAGTACTAAAGCATCTATTCATACTGCAGTAATCAGTGGTTATAGCAAATCCTTTGCCTGCTACTGATTCTGCATTTTATTTTATTATCATAATAATCATAATCTATAACCCAGTACCAATCGATAACTTCTGCTGTACATAACTGTTATTATGGACGATTCATACTATATTGGCGGTTTGTTGTCAAGCAACTCATTTGGGAGTTATGGGGTTGTGGTAAATGCAATCAGATATAGAGAAAATGGCGATGAAAAGGAGGTGGTTATGAAATTTTTCGGCTACACATATTGTGAACCTGCCATTGCTTGGATAGACTGCGAGATCAATAACTTGACAATTTTGCAAGATTTGGAAGGAGTATGTCGTTTTGAAACTGCATTTGAAGATTCTCTTGAAGGTTATATTTCCAATATTCCCGCTATTCCAGATGATATTCGTAGAAAGAAATTCTTGAAAAAATACCCAGTAATTGTAATGGAAAAGCTCAGAGGAGGAGAATTATTGGACAGAATCAATAATGAATCATTTTCTGAAGCCAAAGCTATTAAAATCTTTAAAACCTTTATTGAAACACTGCAAAAGATGCACGACGAAAAGAACATGGTTCATTGTGATTTGAAAGTTGAAAATTTGGTGTTTCCAAATGCGACTGATTTGGACAATGTCAAAATTATCGATTTTGGGCAATCAATTATATTAAATAATGGCATCAAAATAGAGCCAGCGTACCGAGTGAAAAATATGGAAAACCCTACATTTCATACAACTTTGCAATACATAGCTCCAGAAACTATTCCCCTCGCCAAAAAGTCAGGATGGGCAACATATTCCCGAGCAAGTGATATCTGGCAAACTGCTTGTATTTTATACATAATGCTTGTGGGTGACATTCCGTTCGCAGGAAAGGATGATAATAATGAAGAGTTGAAACATAATATTGAGAATCAAATATTCACATGTCCTTTGGATAATTTGGTATTATCACCGGAAGCAATCGCATTATTGAAAAGACTTTTCGATCCTAATCCAGACAGCAGAATTACTTGCGTTGAAATACTAAACGATCCTTGGATTACTCAACAAAATCCACCAACTATTGATCTTGGAGAGGCACGTAGAATTGGACTTACTCAATTAAAAACTATGAAATTATTCAGAAGGTATATCGAAAATAGTGGAAGTACTTCCAAGAAACGAAAATCATCTATTATTGATTATGAAAATAAGAAGCCTTCATCTCCTATTTCTCCAGCAAGTCCAATAAGTAATTTAAGATTGAAAAGAGACACAATATTGCAGTTAAAACAGCAATTTCTTAAAGCTCTCAATCTCACAACAGCAAACAATAATGATCTCTCTATGACCAATAGTGAGATTATTCTTGATGTTAACATGATGAATAATCTATTGGCTCACAATGGTATCAACTTTGAGACATTCAGAACGGTATTGAATGGAGTGGAAAATCTATCCATGTTATGCTCTGAACAGATCTTTGCATTATTCGACTGGGATGGCAATGGTACTGTTGATTACTTTGAGTTTCTTTTAACATTTTCAAGATTTTTAAGTGATGAAGATTGGAATGACCGCCATACCTTAGCAAGAGTTTATTTTGATGTGTTCAATGTGTCTAGGAATATTGATTCAACTGAAGAATGTATACATGTTGAAATATTGAAACGTATTCTCACTAAAGTAATGCCAGAATTGATTGCAACTGATATCACAAATAGTTCAAATATCAATGAAGAAGTTGATCGTATTGTTGCTAGCATTGATCAAAATCATGATGGCATTATTAGTCTTAGTGAGTTTCAGAGCTATATCGATGACGTGTATAAATATCAAAGCAAAGGAAAATCATTCAATTAAATTTCATAATTGTTTTCCCGGATGATATTAAAACATTGAGATTATTATGTGTTGTTTGCTGATGGAATCGATTATAAATTATTGGATTGTAATATAAATAATATCTAACATATTTATAGAGTGTAAGGTATTCCCTACAGCCGAATATCATAAATGATTCATATTATTACAGATATCTCGGCAAGGTTAATCAAATATAAATTGTTTTTGTTATTTCAAATGGGTGGTGGTATGTGTGTGAAATATTGTGTGAATAAAAATAATACTTAAAAATAATCTATTCAATAGTAATATCATCTTTATTAAATTTTATGTTATCAAATTCATTCACAAAATAATATTGTTGTATCATTATTACTGTTATCTTAAATATATAATGTACCTGTACCTGTGATGGCTGCCAACTTTATTCAATGAAGAACTTAAAAATATTAGCTAGCCGTTTTTCAAATCGCTCACCTGTGTTTATTTCTTCACCCTCACTTTGATTATTTGAATATGTTGAAATAAGTCGGCAAGTAGTTAATAAAAAACAAATAAAATGATTAAAACGTTTTTTGAGACTTTCTTACAGAAGAATAAGATAAACCCGTATCCCCCTACCATTGATAATTAATAGCCATATATATGATATATAAGAATTATTGATATATATTATTTGTACATATACTTACTGTTATATCGTTCTTCATATCCATTTAAATATAACATTTTGATATAATAAACAACTATTGCTTTTATAATAACCATTACATCTTCGCAAACTCAATCATGAAATTTTCCAATTGCAGAGTATCAAGCGCAAAAGAACCAGGTGTGAGGTATAGCCATTCAGTTAATAGTGGCTATAAGCTTGGTAAAATCATTTTACTCGGGCGGGTCCACGAAATAATAGGATGTTGATGCCAATTAATGGGACAAAAATAAAAAAAAACATCGTATAATTTGAGAAGTATGAATAAATAGCCACCTGGAAATGGATACCAAATCATTACACCATTATAATATATTTACCATCTAGGATTTTGGGATGTTTAATTGTTTCATTGAATTACATCATATGATTATTAATTCATAAAAAGAAGTTGATAATAATAACCATAGTAAGTGCGGATAGATATTTTTAATTAATCAATTAACATACTCCAATAAAATATAACTTTTGAGTTAAGAAAATATCATTTGAGTTCAAGTTTTGTCTGACAGAGTTGTTACAAGTGTCTGAAATATTCAACCGAAACTTATCCAACATATATATTATAATTTGTCTATGCTGTGCAATAACAATCTTCCAGACTAACAGTATTGCCAATATCTCAGAGAAGAGTAGAGGAAATGAATCAACTTATCTTAGAAATCTTATCTTATATAATAACCATTTTTAAATATGATAAAATGTCCATGATGAGAATATCTGGAATATTTGGTATTGATTACTTATCATTTCCTTCTACTCCGCCAAAATGCAATTCAATTTCATTTTAAATTGTAGGACAATACTTACTATCCCAGATTCATACTTCAATAAATAAAGAAGAAGATAAATGGATAAATGAATGATTCAACAATAGCTTCAGAGACCTTCAGATTTGGATGAGTTATTTTGAGGATTCATAGATTTCTGATAAAAATCAGCACTAAACGCAGCCTGTTGACGAAACATTTTAAGTTTATTTTCAAAAGCTAATTGGATCTTCTGGGCCTCACTCGAGTTGTCATTAATATGAGTGATCACTACTGCCGTTAATACTAAAGCAAACAAATGAAGTGAAATATCTCCAAATGAATTATAAATGGTTTCAAATATTCCTAAAACAAATCAATAATTAACATCAGTTTAAATATTATAATAATTTTTTATATACCTTCCAACACTTTCTGGTAGAAGTCCATTGCCCAGCTAAGTATGTTCCCTTTTTATTTTGGAGGTGTTGGAATCTATCGACAGGTATGACAAGAATTTTAAATAAACTCAAGTCAATATTATTAAGAACATAAGTTATCCGTTGTGTGACTTACTCATGCTGTTACGATTGGAGATATCAAGCCTGATAACCACCACACAAGTCCAACAGCAGAAAGAGTACACTCAATCTTTCCAGTTAAAATTAGGTATCTTTCGCATATCCCATCCATCACGTCCATTTGTGCAAGAGAAACAACTTTTTAACAATAGGAGGATAATAAATTTCAAACTCAACCAACTCTTCTTGTTTGGTTTATATTTCTTCAAAAACGATTTATCGAGGTACTGTAACTCTGTAACTGTAATCTGTAATATGAGTTCTTAAGCTTTCGCAGATATAACTCCATCATAATTAATATTAAATAATTTAAAGATATTTGATATGCTCAAAATTTTGATTTTTAATTTGAGACTACTGATATAACTCATATTCCAGCATTCCAACAAGTACCACTAAATTTTGGAACTAGTTTTAGGGCAATAGAAACGGAGAGTCTTTTCAACAGCGGCAGATGTTGATATGATAATTGATTTTCTAATGTGAATAAACTAAAATCTCGAGGAACTGACTCCAATTCTGTAATATAACTGACGATCACTTTGTGTTAATCATTTTCATAAGAAACTGGTATATAAAATAATTTAAAATTGGATATCGTGTAACCGGGATACCATTAATATAAGTCAAAAAAATATTTTGTTGTTTATTAATTATTAATTCTACTGATCGATCCGTTTTTCCAATAATTTTTCTAATTTTTTTTTCTAAAATTAAGGGGGAGGTTTTGATATACAGTACCATAACTTTAATTAATCCATCATATTTTACATTTTTGCTAATAATGCGGAACACTTTTGATTTTTCAAAGTTAATAATTGATAAACAACAAAATAATTTTTTTGATATATATATATATATATATATATATATGATGGATTAAAGTTATGGTTCCCTGTAGTTAATTATTAGAAAAACGGATCCTGGGATCAGTAGAATTATTGCGTCTGGTTGCGCAGACTAGTGCATTATAATAAAAAGGCTTTTTTGGTGTTGGTGCATTATTAAAGCTTTTTGGTGCAACCATTGCTTTGTGCTTTGTGGATAAAAATAATACTTCTGGTATTATCAGGAAATTTGTTCTCTCAATTTACTGTTTTTCTTCTTAGTTAGCAATGTC
>VKHH01007423.1:0-10802 GCA_015144975.1 Epipyxis sp. PR26KG | reverse complement strand
CTTTTAAGTAATTGTACTTTATTGTAGTTAATGCGAAATGAAGTTTGATGTATTTAATTTGGTAAAATTCGATGAAATATTTTCTGAAAAAAGGGGGCTGTGGTGGTGGGTGGTGGTGGCCAGACACAATTATTTATATATCAAGATATCCATCAATCATAATATCCAAAACTGTTCAGCAAGTATTCTGTATCAAATGGAACCTTCTCCACCGAAAGAAACATCTGAGCTATTCAAACACTATAGCAAGTCGCATTTAAATGAAAAAGTAAAATTAACTTGGGAAAATGTGGATTACAAGGTGTTAATTAAAGATCCAAAACGATCAAAACCATTCAAGCCAGCCTTCAACAATAAAGTTGTGCTTAATTCAGCAAGTGGAGAAGCAGCATCTGGCCAATTGTTGGCAATTATGGGACCAACAGGTATAACTTTTTTGTTTGAAATTTGTAAGATACTTTTTTCTCACCATGCTGATGACTCATATAATTTAAAGTGCCTCTCATATTATTTATAACCATCATGTGTGTACTGTACTTAAGTAAAATAAAGATTTTGCTCTGTAATTTTTAGGATGTGGGAAAACTTCATTGTTAAATGTATTAGCAGCAAGAACACCAGCAGCTGCTTTGCAATCCATTAAACTCACTGGCAATATTTATGTTAATGGTGAACTTCGAAACGATTCAGACTTCCGAAAAATATCAGCATACGTTTTGCAGGTTTGAGATGTGTGGTTTACATTTGTTAATATAATAATTAAAGTCTCATTTTCAAAATAATGTAGGATGATAGATTATTTCCACATTTGACGGTAAATGAGACACTTCTGCTAGCTTGTCATTTCTTTTTAAACGATTTAGTAACTATTGAAGAAAAGAAAACGTTAATATCTAATGTAATAAATGAGCTTGGATTGGGTAAAGTTAGAGATACGATCATTGGAGACGAAAAAGTACGTGGAATATCAGGTGGAGAAAGAAAGAGAGCTAATATAGCCTCCCAATTGATTATAGATCCAGCAGTATTATTCCTAGACGAACCAACTTCTGGTTTGGATTCATTTCAAGCTCAAGCAGTGATGGAATCAATGAAAGGAATGGCATTGAATGGTCGATTGGTTATATCTGTGATTCATCAGCCTCGATCAAGTATATTCGATATGTTTGACAAACTTCTGCTTTTATCAGAAGGAAATTCTATTTTTCTTGGGAATGCAATTGAAGCAACAAGCTATTTTTCATCAAAAGGATTTCCTTGTCCACGATTCTTTAATCCGTCTGATTTCTTTTTGGATGTGTTGTCACCTGATTATCGAACAGCAGAGTCAGAAATAATAACAAAGAAACGAATTGATGAGTTAGCAGCAGCTTGGAAGAGTAGTTATGTTCTCCAAGTGAAAAAATCGGAAAGTAGTAATAAAGAGATAGAAAAATCAAAGCAACCATTCTCCATGTCAAGACTTGGCAGAAATATATCCCTTCTAATGTGGAGATCGTTTACTGAGCAAATGCGCGATGTTATCACACTTGGTGTTAAAGCAATTTTTTCTGGATTTTTTGCATTAGTTATTGCTGGCATCTATTCTAAAACAAAACATGATCAACAAGGCATTAAAAATATAACTGGATTTTTGTTTGTTGTCACTTTAAATCAAGCTTTCAATGGATTAACCGGCGTGTTGAATACATTCCCGAAAGAAAAAATTATTGTGAATAGGTATTAATTAATATGACTTTAAATTTGAAAATGATCATTAATTTAAATGAAATGACTAACTTATTATTCATGTTCATTATTTTTTTCAGAGAAAGGTCACAAGGTGCATATGATACTGTCAGCTATTTCGCTGCGAAATTTTTGGTGGAAATTCCTTTAAATGTACTACCTCCCATCATTTTTGGTTGCATTTCTTATTTCATCATTGGCTTAAATACAAAAACATTTGGCTATTTCTTACTTATTATTATGCTTGAATCGTTAACAGCTGTTGCTTTGGGAATGTGGGTTAGTGCCGCAACGCCTAACTACGATGTAGCCAATGCATTAGGAGCCCCCTGCATTATTATTGCCCTTCTATTCGGTGGATTTTATAGTAAGTATTGCATTATTTTTTATTAACTACTTAAGTCAGAGACATTCTTCACCTATATTTTATTATAATTTATTAACATTTATTATTTTTATTATCATAGTTAACTTGAACTCACTTCCAGTAGTTGCTAATTTGATTCCTTACTTATCTTTCATCAAATGGACTTTTGAGGTATTTGAATGATAAGTTTATGTTTAAATCCATTCTTACTCATATATTTTTTGACACTACAGGCTCTGACAATCAATGAATTCAAGGGTCAAACATTTACTTGCAAAGTAGGATCTACAGGATCATGCTTTAAAACAGGTTAATAGGAGAATTGTTGAATTTCATTTTTATAACTTGAGTTTAATAATCTTTTATAATTGTGAAGGTGAACAAGTGCTGAAAAGTCTTTCGTTTGATAATAAAACAGCAGGATCGGCTGTGTTTGGTCTTGCCATGGTTTATCTTGGCTTTTTAGCTGCTGCCTTATTCTTTTTACATCAAAGCAAACTTCGATTTATTCAAATGGGTCACATTGGAAGCAAGCAAAAAGCTTTCCAAGAAGAAGTTCCAATTGTGCCAAAAGATCCAGTTGCTAGCGATGTCAATGAATTGGAAATGGTAGAAGTTGGAGCTGCAGTTGCTTAGACTTTTTCGTCATTTGTCAGATATTCAATTCATTTGCTGTTAATATTTTATTTTTATTTATAAAAATATATTTTAAGCAAATATCTTTTTGTCGTTTGTAATTTCCTATTTTTGAAATCACTAGATTGGAATTTATTTTTGATTAACGCATTGGATAATGGTATTTGTTATTTTATTATATCAAGTTGTTTTTCACCCTCCCAACATTAATTTCATTTCATCCTGATCGATCCATTCTAGCGTTATTATTTTAGTTGCATCATACTGCTTTGGACTAATAACTAATATACTTCACACGGTAGTAAACCCCAAGTATTTCCCCCCGTAAAATTTTGATTTTGTTCATTCATTCATTCAACTGTCTCAGTATCTCCCCTAGAACTGTGCATTTTAGCTATTGACGATTTATTAAAATTTTCGCGTTTTAATAGAAGAAATATTACTAACAGAAATTGTAATTTAAAATTTTCACCATTTCAAAATTTTGAATGAATTAATTAACAGCAAAAATACTATGGAATTCCAAACAGTCACATGCGCATCATGCACTGCCTCACAAAGCGAAACTTGTTGGGAAAAGGGAAATACAAACCGAATCTCAGCCTAGAGTTTAATCTTTTGATGAAAATTCAGAAGAAGAAGTAGTACCAATCTCACGTAAATTGAAACATTTTATACGAATATTACCGCTGAATTAATCGGTAGCAAAATCAAAGTTCAAATTGGAAATTCAAAAATAAAAATTGTTCAACCCCATCAACCTAATAACCAGATAACTCATAATTTAGTGAAAATATTCAAAGTCAAGGAATATTTTGAGTCTAATTTTCATTTATTAAAGAGTTTTCTACTTTTCGTACGGTCGAAAGAGAATTGAACCATCATAAGTTAACATATTTAAATTACTAGGTACAACTGTTGTTTTAATTCCCTAAATTATTATAAAAAATAGAATGAATAATATAGAAAACTCAGTAGGAGTTGCAGATGGTTCTGAAGTGAATCTTGACAACAGCACTATCAACACAACAGAATCTCAGCAAATTGTAGTAACGGAAGATATGAATGTTGAAAATACAGCTTCTACTTCCGATCATTTAAGAGATCCGACAGAACGACCAATTTATAAACTTTCCGTCAAATTAATAGACACGTACAAGCACATAAATAGGGTAAATTACATTTGAGATATATTTTAGGTTATTTTAACAGCTGCATAAAACATTGTAATAGGTGTATTATGAAGCTAAAGCACAAAGACTAAGAGAGCAGCAAGACTCTAACCGAACTGGTCCTCATAATGATGGATATGATGATCAAAACTATGATTATATACTACAGGGTGATGAGATACTGAATGACCGGTACATTCTCAAACACAAAATGGGAAAGGTAATTTTTTAATGAAATTCTTTATTATAATTAGCATCTCAACTTAATTATTCGTAGGGTTCTTTTGGACAAGTTGTGTGTGCGTATGATCGAGAAAAGAAATGTGAAGTTGCCATAAAAATAATCAAATCAAGAAAACCATTTTTAGTTCAGGCTCAAACAGAAATTGATATATTAAATAAAATATTAGAAAAAGATCCAAATGATGATTGCAATATAGTACGGTTACTGGACAAGTTTATTTACCGATCACATCAATGTCTAGTCTTCGAAATATTATCATTCAATTTATACGAGTTGCTCAAAAACACAAAGTAAATCAAATCGTAACTGTTATATTTTATTTTTCATAAAATAACTTATTATAATTTATGTGATGATTTTAGATTCAGAGGTGTTTCTCTTGGTTTGATCCGAAAGTTTTGTAGACAATTGTTGAAATCCTTAGAATTGCTATCACGTGAAGATATCAACATTATTCATTGTGACTTAAAACCAGAAAATATTGTAAGTAAACTATTTTTATGAATTATTATGTTTTCATTATGTTTTCATTATTTATTACTATATGCAGCTACTCCGTAATCCTCGCAGAAGTGCCATTAAATTGATCGATTTCGGCTCATCATGTTATCTTAAGAAACGGACATACTCATACATACAAAGCAGGTAAGTTTCACACGATATCCTATTCAAAATTCAGATACATCGATAATTATTATACAAAATATTATTTTATTATTTAAGATTTTATCGATCGCCAGAAGTATTATTGGGAATACCATACAATCAGAAAATTGATATGTGGTCACTTGGCTGCGTGGCGGTGGAAATGCATACAGGTGAACCGCTCTTTGGAGGGTCTAATCAAGCAGATCAAATATGTAGAATCGTGGATGTTTTAGGAATGCCACCATTAGAAATGATAAAAGCAAGTCCAGAAAAGACTCGAACATTGGTAAGCACTAATGAAGATTGAATCATTATCAATAAAACCTTCTGTTATCTGAATAATTACAATAATAATTATTATTTATATTCCATACACTAGTTTTTCGAAAAAATTGAAGTTGGTTCTGAAGCTACAGCATCTTCTACATGTGATATGAAACATATCGTGTACGAAGAAGATCGGATGTCATTTTATGTGTTGAAAAGGCCTGTGAAAGAGATGCCTAGACCAAGAACTATCAGTGAGATACTAGGAGTTCACTCGGGTGGACCTTCAGGAAGAAGATTAGGAGAAACAGGACATGGAGAAGCCAATTATTTGGAATTTTTGGATTTTGTTGAGTAAGTATTTTTTGACTTCATTTATTTGTTTTTGTTTATTTATTATGATTATTTTGTAGGAAACTGTTGGTATTTGATCCTACAATTCGAGCCTCTGCATCAGATATACTCAATCATCCTTACATTCTAAATCTCGACGCGAGTGAAGTATTAGCTGTTAATACTAAAGCTAACAGAAACACAACTGTTAATAATGATACTGCTGATAATAATAATAATAGTAATAACAATATTAATAATAATAATAATAATAATAATAATATCACATTTCAACTGCCGATACCATCGAATCCAATCATAGCAAATACTTCTGCAGGACAAATTGTTTCCGCTTCTTCCACTGATGCAATGAGTGTTGCACAATCAGCTATGGACATAACTCAACAACCAGTTTATAATAGCTCATATTTTGCTGATAATGAGTCATCAAATATCGATTCTTCGAATTATAACACAATGAATCTTGATGCTAGAATACCAACCAGAACTATGTCAAATAAAGAAAAAGTAAGTAATTCGAATACGCGGTCTTGGGATAGAAATGCATCTGTTATGTCGAGGAAGAAGAGGAAAGATGGAGCTGGAGTTGGTCATAAAATGAGGTAATTAATTAATTTATACATTTATTATCTTATGAATATTTCTCACTTCCTTCAGCTTTCCTAATTGCTACAAAAGATTTTGTGCTAATCTAGTAGTTCGTAACCTCAGCTAATGTTCTTCATGTATTTGATCGAAGATCGATGAGATGAGTTTCATAGAATAGATATTCCAGGATCTAATAACCTTTTCAAATTCAAATCAAACATTTTGTGAAATTAATTTCTAATTGCTTGGAGCCTTGTAGTTTAGCCACAAATGATTGAAAATTTCCGATTATTTCATGGTCAAATTAAGGATTCAAGGCACATAGGAAGCGAGATTGTTTTACACAAAATGGTTGCTTTTGGTTGGAAAAAGGCATAACTTTCTAACTGCCATTTATTATTACACTCATCTCACCCATCTCTGTCAACTACCCTTGATTTTGAAATCAATGGACTTTGCACTCACTGTTGCTATCCACATAAATAATAAAATAATAATAATATAATAATAAAATATTAATTATGAATGAATTATATTATAGATCTCAATCAGCTCCACTTGGTGTGACTTCATCAATAGAATTATTACCTGATGATGAAAATGATGAAAGACCAGAAAAAGAATAATAATAATAGTAACTATAATAATTGGTAGAACTTGTTTCAATGTGCTCATAAATTGAATTAATGGCACAGTCTCATCAAATTATTTCATATAATTATCTCATTTTTTATAGTTTTTAATATTTTTTTTGTAACATTTCATCGCTGATATCACTTTTTCATGAAGTAAATGTCACGATGAATTGATTATTTGGTTGATAAGAATCATGTTTAAAAATAAAAAATGTTTTTATGTTTTTGATGATATTATATTATGTAACAAGCCAACTTACTTGTATATTTTATTTTAACGCATACAATAATTCTAAAAGCGATAATTATGATCTTTATGAGATGAGTTATATTAGCTATAGTATATAATGTATATATTTAATCAGAATTTTAATTAATATAATTAAACAAAAATATTATATTATTCTTGAATGAAGTATTTCAAAGAGTTCCAACATATGTAAATGATATAAAGTCAAAATCAGAACAGAATGTTCATGTGTAAGGGAATAGTAGATGCAAAATTGACTCAATAACATACTATCCAACTTCCCTTTTTTAATTAATTAATTAATTAAGTTACTAATTAATGAATTAATTAATTATTTATTAAATTAATGAGCGAATCATGTCAAATAAACTAAACAAGATTCATAGCTTGTGAGTTTTTTTATTTTATTTTTTATTTTTATTGCATGAGTGATAATTAATATTGTGTAATATTTTTTATAATTCAATACCTAACAATAATTGAGACAATTTATTTTGCTTAGAAAATAATTATATAATAAACAAATGTATTTTTATTATATAATAATTTATTAATATAATAATATTAATATAATAATATTAATAAAATTGATAATTTATTATATTTGCTATAAATTATAATATTATAATATTGCTTTTCTTTAATAATATCGTATCCAGGTATCTTTTGTTCTATTAGATTATATATTATATATCTAAGGGGTCCCTTAGATTATATTATTTTTGATATTTTTGACAATCGTGGATTAATGGATAAATAAATCAAAATAATTGATATAATGTAGAATAGAGTTACCGTTTGATAATTGGGAAGGGGCTTCTGTATATAATATCGGTATACGGTATATAGCATGACTGCACAAGCCCCTCCTTGATCAACATCAAATGATTGAATGAAAATATTTTATAATAATAAATAATATGAAAATATAGCATGATTATTTTTAAACTTAATAGTTAGTTAATTAATAAATTAATAAATTAATAATTAAAATCGAAGTGATTTTTTAAAAGTTCGAAAAAAGTTTAATAATTGTGATCCATGAGAATATTTCGATGATCTACACTCATTAATCATCCGAATCAAATCTGATTTATTATTTATTATGAATTGTGATCGAAGTTGTTTTTCTTTTGATAAACGTACAGCCAGGATACTGTATTCTTCCGGTGTGATGGGAGATAAGCTATGCACATCGACATTATAATCATTTTTATGACCAATCCGAAGAAATTGAGCGAAATTCAATGCGTGACTATTCGTACATTCTTGAAGAGCATATGATGACACCTATAATAATAATAATAATAATAATAATAATAACAATAACAATAATAATAATAATAATAACAATAACAATAATAATAATAATAATAATAATAATGTTTAAAATGATAATAATAATAATAATAATAATAATAATAATAATGTTTAAAATGATAATTGCATTTGTTGTATTTTGTTTAAACTTATCGATGATATGGAGAAATATCATGATGATTATAAAAATATAATAGTTTTGTAAGTTGTTACCACTGGGATTTGATCAAACATTGCTTCTAACACAGGCATGTGCATACCAACGGGGAAAGAATCCAAAACAGCGATACTTGCTTTTTGCAATGCTCTGAAAATATGCTCATCGAGGGGAGGCAGAATCCGAACACGACTGCAAAATCATATATAATAATAATTAATAATAATAACAATAATAATAACAATAATAATAATAACAATAATAATAACAATAATAATAATAACAATAATAATAATAATAATGATGATAATAATAACAATAATAATAATAATAATAATAGAATATAATAATTTATAATAGATGAATGGATGAACAGATGTACAAGTACCTCAGATTATCTTCGCCTAGTATCGCTTTGAACCTTTGCTTTAACTTGCCAACAGCTGCTGCTGGCATAGCTGGGTGCATCAGATCATGTCTGACAGCGATGTGAGTAGTTGGTAGATTATCGCGACTTGCTTTCGGAATAGCAATTACAACCTACAGCAGCATTATAAGCATAAAGCATAATAAAAATATTCATAATTTATAATGAAAGCATGGGATGGTAGTGATAAACATTTCGTTAGTATCTTTTTGGATTAACATTATTTTTATTAAATAAATAATAATAATAGTAGTAATAATGATACTTACAATGGCTAGTTCATCTATTTTTAAAATTATTTCAATGGCTTGGTCGAATTCAGGATGCATTTGCTTCACACTCGCTGGAAACAAATAAATATTTGTCCGATTATTAATAGACATTAAATATCGATTACGAAGAATGGATCGTAAATCTTCTTGTGATATATCAGCAGGTCGGTTCACATGAGGGAGCCCTTCTAATAAAATCACCTGTGAGTAAAAATATTATTATTATTATATTTTAATAATATCACACGAAAAATTATATATTATTTCATACAAACAATCATAATTGATTGATGAATTGAATGGAAAAATAAAAATCTTTTCGTTTTGAATTTTGTTCGATTATATTTGTGTATTGTGACCCAGCATTAATCAACCTTTTGTGAAGGGATAGATTGTAGCAAATATAATATAATTTTTAATCAAAATAATAAATATTATTTTTATAAAAAAACAAAATTATGACTATTAGATTAGCATAATCGAATGAACCTGCTCATGATAAAGGGATTGAGGCGGTTGATAACCTTTGCTACTTGTCATACATTTCGAATTCGTCCATAAAATTTCTGGTGCGAAATAATAATCGATGGTTGGTATGCCGAGGGTCCCACCCCATCCCCATAACGCACCTTGATGTAATGCTAATCGCTCATGTGCTAATGCAAATACACGACTGTCCAATACTGCATCAGCGAATAATATAAAGTCAGAATTAGATTCTAAAACTCTTTGAATAGATTGAGATCTAAAATACAAGTTATTATTATTATTATAAGTTTGAACAAGCAGATACAAGTTGCAATTATCTTTTTAAAAAAAATAATAATTGAGCAAAAAGCATCATAATCATATAGGATGCATCATAGTGAGTGTTCTATCAACTGGAATTCATATTTCTATATCATATAATAATAATTATCATAGTAAATAATTATTTATTACTTGTTATAAGGAGAGAGGTTGATGTGTCCATCAAACAACGCATTCACCCGGTCTGTCGTTACACCCCGTGGAGTTGGAAAACACATTGCAATTATTTCTATACTTTGACGATCTTCATTTGACATGGACTCAAGCAGACCTGAAACATCAATACAACAATAATATATTGTATAAAATAACAATAATGTAGCTTGTATCATAAGGAAGGGTCGGGAATCATAGCACAGATAGGGAGGGGTCTGTTGTATCATAAAGAATGGTCGTACCAATCATAATTCTTCCGATTGTTCCATCGAATGAACCAGCAACGACACCAAGTTTGAAGACAGATCTGTATGTTGTCCCTTGTTCATGACTTGATTCAACTGGAATATTATTTTTGTTATTATTGTTATTATTGTCATCAGATATTATTATATCAGATCTTTTCGAAGAAACAGTAGGATTCCCTATCATGATATCACACAAACATATTATTAATCGAATATTATTAAAATGAACGGTTTATATGCATTATTCATACGGTTTCTGATAAATAATATAATTATGATAAAGTGTCAAATGGAATGAGTAGAGTTTACTGCTAATGAAAATTTGAGATCTTAGCCAGAAAGAAGTCATGAAACCATGGAATCCAATAATAATACCAACAATAATTTTTATTATCATATTTAAAATAATAATTGCATGCTGTATTTTGTTTTTATCAGTCATAAATTGGAGAAATATCATAATAATGATAATAAAAAATAGTTTGATTATGAAATAATGATACATAATATAATTAATAATAAT
>VKHH01007422.1:0-10811 GCA_015144975.1 Epipyxis sp. PR26KG | reverse complement strand
AATGAATGAATGAATAGGAATTAACTGAGCAAATCAAACCAGTTCAACTAAACAAGAGGAACAAGCTAGAAAACATAGCAGAGAGCCCTCTTAAGCTCTAGCTTCTTAATGAATGAATGAATGAATGAATGAATGAATGAATGAATGAATGAATGAATGAATGAATATGGTAAAAATAATTATATAACAACATCATCACATTCAATATAAAAAATACAAAGTTTTAATCATCAGCGTAGTTGATAAAGTTAAAATACAGCAAACAACATAAACACTTAATCCATACTGCAGTTTACTGGAATAATACCACAATCAAACTTCAAACTGGAAAGACAACGAAATGTGTGGTTGAAGATTCTACAGTTAAATTAGGTGCAGTAATATCTATTGTATCTATTTAGAGTATACCAAACATAGGTTGCACTATAGTGTTATTTGCTTAACTATTAAGGCATACAGGCAAACAGTACTACAATTGATTTTTTCAATATTATTGAGGATATCATGATACTTTGGCAAATTCAATTATCTGCCATTGTACCATTGTAATATTTTGATGAATGATCTACTCTTACGTTTATATTACAGAAGTATTTGCGAAATGGTGTGGACTCCAGACCCTGACACATCCAGCGTGTTTGCTACTTTGATTATCAATATTGCTATTGGTTCAATTGCAATTTGCTTATTCGAGTTCAATCGAAACAAGGAGAAAGATATCTATGTTCCAAAGTATTCTCGAGCGAAAACAAAAGATCCAAATCAAATGGAATATAATATTCCTACTCCAAAGAGTGGATTTGTGAAATGGTTTTACCAAACATTGAGTATTACCGATGAAAATGTTTTGCAAACTTGTGGATTAGACTCATATGTACTGGTAAGATACTTAGGAATGATGTCCAAGATATCAGCTTTGTGTACAGTTTTAGGCCTCATTATTCTTCTTCCAGTTTATTTTACAGCTCATGGTAATGTAGGTGTTGCAGGAATCAATAAATACTCTATGGCAAATATTGAATCAGAAGGAACTCGATTATGGGCCCCATTGATATTGACCTACGTATTCACATTTGTCTTTATCATTTTTATTCACTCAGAGTATAATAATTTTACAATCAAGCGTCAAGAATATTTTAGCAAAGGCGATAAGTCGATTCCACGTCAAACTTACTTTTCAGTTTTGATAGAGAATGTTCCTACAGAATTAAGAACACCCATTAGATTAAAGAGCTACATGAATAAATTATTTTTCAAATCAGGTGATTTTGCAGATGAAATCATCTCAACTTCTATCGCTTTGAATATACCCGAATTGGATAAAGCTGTTGAATTGCGAAATGAGGCATTGAAAAAGTTGGAATTGGCGATAGCTTTATTTGAGACGAATAAAATCATGAATATTCAACCTGAGCGACCACTACTCGGAGTTAATGCCAATGCAAGATCTCCTGCTATGTGCTACGGTGACTATGAAGTTGATTGTATTGATTTCTGGAAGAACGAGATTCTATTGCTCAATAAAGAAATTGAAAGATTGCAGGATTATGCAACCCGCTCAAATAGTGATGATATGTTATACCCAATGTCTGTTGATAATAAATCTAATTCAAAATCAGGTTAATTATAATACTTTATATATTAGAATATATGAAATGTATTATATCGTAATGCCATTATATACACTTGCTATCATCATAGATTATAACAGTAATATCGATGCGGATGAACAGATTCCTCTCTACAACATTGATTCGCACAATAAAATCAATCAAATGATTTCAGCGACAGGGTTTGCTACATTTCGTAGTCGACGCAATCAAGAGATTGCTTGCTTCATGCCTCTATTATCCAAGCAGTACCCTCAAATGAAGGTTTTCCCAGCTCCTGAACCAAACTCTATTCTATGGGCTAATATTCATATTTCCCCAGCTGAAACTTATGGTAATTCAATTGTGACATCAAGTGTTTTGTATGGGGGATTGTTATTCTGGTAGGGGAATTTTTTATATATAATCGTTAACTGATATTCTTTCTCAACAAAAAGTGTTGGGTGAAATTTGATTGGCTAAATCTGTTTTGTTTCTTACAAAAGTTTATATCGTTGATTCATAGGGGTGTTATTCTTGCATTTATTGCTGGATTGGCAAATCTTTCCAATTTATCGAAATATTTACCATTCATCTCTGACCTACCCACTGTTTTGTACTCAATTCTCGCTGGTCAATTGCCAGTCATTGTGTTAATAGTATTCGTATCCTTAATCCCAACCATCATTACTTACTTTCTTCAAAATGTGGATAAAAGAAAAACCGTTGCTGAAGTCGAACAATTATTATTTCAATGGTTAGTATAAATCAATCGATCAATCGCATTACTGTATAAAAGTATGATTGTATCAATATTGATTGATAGGTTTTTCTTGTATCAGATTGCGAATGTTTATTTGATATTATTGGGCGGATCGATGATTAATGGATTGTCACAGTTTTTATCAGACCCTTCGTCTATTTTGTCATTACTTGGTGCTGCTCTACCATCCGAATCAATATTTTTCATGAATTATATTATCACAACAACATTTTCTGGTTTAGCATTGACTGCTCTTCGTGCAGTTCCTTTACTTATTTACAAAGTTTACCGTTCATCATGCATCTTTAATCAAAGCAATCTAACACGAAGAGTGTTTTTGGAAGGTCCATTAGCAAAAGTTACCGTTAATTATGGAACCGAATTACCATCCATACTTTACATAGCTTGGATTGCTGTGATATATTGGGTTATGGCACCAATTTTATTGGGTTTCTGCACCTTATTATTTTACGGCAGCTACATTATTCACAAGTATCAATACATTTATATATTTGAAAAAACTTATGAATCTGGAGGATCTTTTTGGTACGGTGTTTACTATTTTTCTATGCTGGGCTTGTTGTTATCTTCATTAACGATGATAGGATACATGGGTATAAAACAAGCGATATACCAAACCCCTTTATTGTTTCCATTGCCTATTATTATAATTATTGCATGGAGATATACTGAAGGGAAATTCAAACAGAATTCGATGACTTCAAATGTAGATTACACAACAAGCAAGACCCCCGAGCAAGCTGAATCACACATCGCTGCTCTAAACCAAATTAGTTTGAATGAATTTGATGCGAAGTTTAATTGTCAACCATCCTTATTAGCACCATTGACAATTCATCCTTATCCGTACAGAATAAACGGCAAACCTTTAATAAGCGATGAAACGAAGCAACTTGATGAAATTTACTATTATGATGAACCAACAGTAGGTAATTCTGACTCATATGTTCCTCCTGAATCCGGTGATTTGAATAGAGGGACTTTGTCTGTACTTCATGTCTCTCTCACTGAGAAGCCGTAACCAATAACAGGTTAAAATGCCATATTTTGCATGTATTATAATTTTGATTACCAGGTCATATCCAGGATATTTGCCAATGACTATCGGACTTTTTGCTTTGTGACTGCTATGCGATCCTCTAAACTGTTAACACAGTAATTGGTAACTTCGGATTTTTTACTTACATTTTGATGCCTCCGGGCAGTTTGATGATACTTGCACGCATATGAAGTTCAAAATAATCTCAAAATAGTTATTATTTGTTTAAAATTTTAAAATTATTGTCAAATAATAATAATAATATATATGAAAAGAACTTACAATTAAATGATATATTTGTTGTTTGCAAGGCACGTTGACCTACATTATTTTACTTAAATTCTGTTCATTCAATAAACTCAACATTATCATCGCCAAAGTCATCTTGATTACTCATACCATCGCTTGTGTCACCCAGTGATTTATTATCATCGATGTTGTCTAATTCCTGATTCCTTCTTTGTTTTGGGAATGACCATACACTACCATCTTCATAAGCGGTCATTTTATATCCAATTCCTTCACCTATTGATACTATCATTTTCCACATAAAATAACTTTTATCACAAAAAAATGAAAAGAAATTTTGTAAATATTTTTGATATAAATATTCCCAATAATATGAAAGTAATGATATTGTTAGTGATATGATAATCAAAATAGCAAATGAAAACCACTTTGCCAATGAAGTTTCAATGTAAGCCCCTAAAATATCGAATATAAATATAGCATAAAAAGGAACTGCGACAATGAGTGGAATGTAAAGTAGAGAGCTGAGAATGATTGGAACTCCTTCACACTCACTTATGATTAATTGTATATTTTCCGTAAGTTTTAATTGATACGATTCGTATATGTATCTACCAATGAGCAGTTGAGTTGAATAGGTCTTACTGAGAATAGACAGGAAAATGATAAATGATAATGGTGGAAATATTGTTCCGAAAGTTAATAAAATAATGAATGAATTCACAGTATTGACTATGAAATGCTCTTTATCAAATATTATAAATTGAGCTGATTTTTTCATATTAATATTATTTAAATGCGAATAAATCATATGTCGCTTAAGAATATCATCTTCGGGACCATGGCAACCGAACTCCATTGGATTGAGCAACAAGCTTTCCATGCTATTAATGTGATCATCTTCATCTTCTTCTATTCCATCAACTCCTAGGATTCCATTCAAACCAACAGTGAAAGAAGCATCCAATCCAAATAAATTGATTTTATTATTTGTATTTTGATGTTTAGAATAAATCAAGTTTTTGGTTTCTTGAATTGATTTGATAATGTTGGGAATGAAATGATCGATAATAGCTTCTATTATTATATTGAACCAGCTTTCATCATTATTATAGTAATTATTATCATTATTACTTTCTTTTGTTTGACAAAATCGTAATATTTTGTAAATCATCGCTGTTAAAGGCAAGCTTATAGTTTCGAACGAATACATGAAAACAAATAATGATGCATAAATTCTGATCCATTCGGAGCTGCATTGGTAGCTGTACTCATATGGGATGGAATATGAGGATGAGTGGTACATAGCATTTCCTTCGCTGTCAGGCATTGTGTATGATAATGATATCGATTTATGTACTGAGAATAATATAGAATTGAAGCAATTTCGACTCATTATCGATACAATAATCAATGGAATAAATAAATTGTTTATCAATGTGATGAATATTTTTCTTTGTGTTGATAAAATTTGATTCTTAAGAATACTTTTTTCAGCTTGATTAAATCCATATTTTTGATCAAATGCTCCAGAACGATTGTAATTAAAATTGATATCATCCTGATAGTCAAAGTGATTGTCAATAATAGATGCCACACATTCATAAGCACCGATCACCATAAGCAAGGCAATTGCAGGCAAACGATTTACTATAGAGTCATTCCATACCACCAAGAATAATGATGTTATTATTTGAATGAATATTAGGAGGCTGCTATACTGCTGACTGTTGAGAGAGAAATATATATACACATATAATGAGTGACACCCAGAAATTATTATTATATTGATGAAAATGGCTAAAGAAACGCTTAAATAATATAACAATGAAACTTTATCATTATTTGAAGTTTGTTTCTTCTTTTTATGATTTACCAATTCATCATAGTCTTTTCCACCTAATCGGTTGCTGGCTTTATTATGATTTAATTTTATGTATTTATAAAATAATACTCTTTGTATGCAGCAAAATACAACCAACAGCACTACGATTGCTATTCCCGGGAATGTTCCTGATAAAAGTAAAGCTGATGTCGTCCAAACATACTCATATTCATAGGTGCTGTATAGGCAATTTAATGCAACATATATCGATAATAATGCCCAACATGTAAATATTGTTAAATAAATACTCACAAGCCTCAGCTTGGAACAAACATGATAAAATTGATTAATAATAATCATATTGATACTGGGACGAGCCATATTATTACTAATATTACCACTATTACGTTGATTTGACGTGATTGAATTCAGAGGTGGGAGCAGAGCGGGTTGGGATATGGTCGGAGAAAAAGGATTGATTTTTGAATGAAAAGGAGTGTGATCAAATGGCTTCAAACTATTAACTGTGGAATTGGAAGAAATGCTTTCGGTTTTAATATTACTCATTTCGAACCAATGCCAAAGATGAAAGCTGAACTTTTGACAGCTACTTATAATAATATTATTTGATAATTTGTGATTTGTATAATGAATAACTGATATGAAATATATTCCTAAGATTAGAGCAATAATGGATATAATTCCCATCCAGATATACAAGGATATATTCATGATGTTAGAGCCACAATGGTATTTATTTCTATTCGGATCATGAATAGGAAGATGTCCCTGATTATCATATTTATCCTCAGTTTTGTGATAAGAGCAAGAGAACATGTTCCCCAGTAAGATATTGACATGTTTAATTTCAATCAAATCATTTGATATTATTCCTGAGAGTCTATTTTCTGCCAATAATATTCTTGAGTTATTATATAGATTACTGAAATTCGATTTGATATTTCCATATATTTTATTATTGGATAAATCTAAGTTAATCCAAGGTTGTGAACGATAAACTGATGGAATGGTCCCCATAATATTATTATGAGAAACAGAAATATCTGTCAGAGAATCGCTTATAATTGGTACATCAGGTAATCGACCCATAATAAAATTGCTAGCAAGATGGAGAGATTTTAATTGATTCATTTGGAGCAAGCATACAGGCAATGTGGAAGTTTTCACAACATTTGAGTTGACAGTAGCCATCAGAATAGATTGAAAACCATATTTCTTATTCCCATTCTGATTACATTGTTGGTCTGAACTTTGATAAAGATTATTCAATATTAGCGTATTTAGCGAAATAGATTCACAAATGTCTTCAGATAGAAAAGTATAGAAACAGTTCTTCATTGCTGCAAAATATTTCAAAGTTTTAGAACGAAACATTTGGACTGGTAAAAATCCTGTAAACAAGTTGTCACTTAAATCTACACTTTCAATCTGAGTTTGAATCTTTGGATCAATTATATTCGTTATGGAACCTAAAAGTTGATTCCTATTGATATACAAAACTCTTAAATTTCTGCTTGAATTGATAGCAGCGGTTGGTAGTTCACCTGAAAAATGATTATTCGCTAAATCTATGACCTGTAAACTGTCAGAAATAAACAATTCGCGCGGAATACTGTTATTCATAATATTTGAAGATGCATTAAACCGTTTCAGCTGGAGTGAATTCGCAACTTGTATTGGAATAGCTCCGCTGAATAAATTATTGCTAATATCGATTATTTCCAAATCGAATGAAAATAGAGTAGATGGAAGTGTGCCAGATAAATAATTATTGTTGACAACGAATATTTGTGGATTAAATAATTCAGAAAAGACAGGTAAATGACCATGTAAGTGATTGTAACTTAAATCCAATAACTTTAACATTGAAAATGAAATGAAAGTAGACGGAATTGTTGATGATATCGAATTATTTGACAAGTTTAAAACTGATAAGTGTGAATAGGTGCTAGTTAGAATAGGTAAATTTCCCACTATTTTATTGTTTTGCAAATTGACAAGTTGCAACGAGTTAATTGAGAACATATTTTCTGGTAACTTCCCATTGATAGCATTGTTATTAACGTAAAACTTCACTAATCCGGTTAATTCGCTTATGTTGTTGGAAATACTTCCGTAAAATAAATTGTTCTGAACATCAATTATTTCCACTTGTTTGGATAAAGATAGGATTGAATTTATGTGACCATAGATTTTATTATGGGATAAGTTGATATTGTACAAATGATCCATCGTGAAGGCCAATTCAGAGGTTGGCCACATACCACTTAAGTTGTTCCTCGATATATCTAATTCATTCAACAAAGGCAATTGTATCAAAGAAGCAGGAACTGACCCGCTTAGTTGATTATTTCCCATTAACAACATTCTGATTGAATTCATAGAGACATCAATATTAGGAATATTACCACTGATGAGGTTATTAGATAAATTTAGGATTTCCAATGGTTTTATTCTAAACAGTGATGTTGGAATTGACCCATTTATACGATTATTTGACAATTGGAAGTAATTCAACGTTGGTAGAAGGTCTCCAATATTTAAAGGAATACTACCGGTCAAATTACAGCTATTCAAATCGATCCCTGTTACGGTGAATGAAGATATTATAGCGTTTGTACATATCACACCAACCCAATTATTTGCACAAGGATCTGAATTTCCATCGAAATTCCACATCATGGTGTTATTTCTTATTTTGCAGTTCCAATTAAATCCATTTAATGAGTAATATAAATCACGTAAACCTTGCAGCTGCGAAGAATTTACAGAATATGATGAAGGTTGATTAGTATTTAAAATGTTGGAAGGAATCAAGGTTGACTGAAAGCTTGGGATAGAACTTAGTATTATAGGTGATGAGTAT
Source organism: Epipyxis sp. PR26KG (assembly GCA_015144975.1). Classification (NCBI taxonomy): domain Eukaryota; class Chrysophyceae; order Chromulinales; family Dinobryaceae; genus Epipyxis; species Epipyxis sp. PR26KG. The sequence continues at coordinate 2,438 of VKHH01007422.1, read as the reverse complement.
GATGGCTCAAAAGTTGTTTCAATGGATGGTTCAAAAGAAGATTGTAACGTCGGCTGAATTGATGACCCAGTTTGATTAGAACTAGAAAATGCTGAAACCAATGATTCGATAATCAACACAATTAAATAAAGCACGTGATAAATCATATTTCAGCAATGCAAAATGCAAAACTTGAAGTTATAAGTTTAAACGTTCAAACACATCTATTTTTTATGAAAACATCGTGTGCACGTGTGCACAGTAAAAAATACAAAATATACAGTAGTAGTAGCAGCGATCCCCATGTAAGTGCATAAATAATTTTATGTATTTTTTATAGGCAATGATTCTGGAATTCCGGCGGAATTATTATAAAAATGAAAAAGAATTATTATTACCGTTAAAATTATCGAAAAAGAAAAAAAGACCGTTGGATATTTTTCTTAAAAACAAAATCCTTTATATTATAACAACATATCAATACCATCTTTAAAAACATGAGTAACAATTTGTTATTTGCCACAAACGATGAATTTTAGTTGATGAATTGAATGACAAAGAAAAAATTGAATTTTGCTGACCTGTGTTGAAATAATAATATTATTCAAAGGTATGCGTTCAGTCGCGAATGCATGCATGGTTATGGGTTTATAACTTATTTGATCTCTATTTTCTTTTGTTCTCGATGCACACCATATGTAGTGGTATGGAATTTTCTAATTAAAGCTCCCAACGTAACAAATATGAGGCTACGTAGCAAATGTGATGAACTTCGAGATTTTGATTTTCTTCGTTATAATTTTTTACCCTTATTATCCTTGCTATTTATTTTAACACATATTATAACTTTAAATAAGGGCTTTTAATACATTTTAGTTTGTATCCTTACTTGGGTATAATCAAATGGGTTATGTGGAAGTTGTTGAGAAGATGAAGCATTTATGAGAAAAAGGGAGGATTTAATTGATATGGAAACCAGACAGTTTATATTTCCTTTTATTAAAACAAAATATGAAGCGCCTCGTCGGCAAACTAATGGCTTTTTTTGATTGTTGTGGTGTGTTTCTAATCATGATGATGATCAATTTTTTAATTGATAACCTTCCTTTCAATGAGTTGAAACAAGAGGACATGCCTTTATATAGGTTAATATTAGCCGCGGATATAATTCGTCAAAAAATCAATTACTATGCTGTTGAAGAAGAAGAAGATAATAACAATAATTAATGATGAATATAATAAAAATAATGTATATAATATTTTTACTGAAATGATACTGCAAGGCAGGGGGGAAATCAAAACAAACAATCATTAATGATACATTATTAATTGAAAACTATTATTAAAATTTTAGTGTGTTATTATTTATGAGAAAGGATTTGATAATGAGATTTTATGATGAGGTGGTGTTTTATTAGGATGATTACGATATAATATTGATTTTGATAGTAAAATGATGAGAATTAATTAAATACATATTTTCATTTCATTATTGTTCACATCAAACTTAACTTCATGCCGTTCTGGTTGTACTGTACTGTAATTCAATAAAATAAAGTTTTGAAATATTATCGATTCTGTCAGTACTAAAGTTCGATCTCTTTAGATTTTTCTCTTTTGGTAAATTATTTTTATCATTAACATAAGGATTACCATCTTTATCAACACCAATAACACCAAACTTTGTTGCGAAGACGTCAGTAAAAGGAACAAAAAACGACACACCACTTTGCAGCATATTTAGTAGTTTACTGACTCTGAAGTCAATACAATCAATTACAGATCTAGATTTGTATTGCTCATTTTTGTTCATGCTGGGATGGTTGTTTTATTTTTATTGTTCTGATAGCTTGTGTCTAGAAGTAAAATTCCTTAGCAATAAAGAACAATCTTTCACAGTAGCAGAGCTATTAGGGTATAAATCTTGCACATCTAAACCATTTTTATGGAATATTCCTTCAGTTCGACAACACTTAATTTTAAATGCTATTTTTAGACAAACATCTTCTAAAATGTTGAAAGAATTTGAGTAATAGCTTTTCACAATATCTTCTTCTTGTTGATCATTAACATCATCAGCTGTACCATCTTCAAAACAACCTCCACCACCATGCGCTTGAAAAATTATTCTATCCTCATAATCTTCCTCGGTTCTATTACACCAATCATCATCAACATCATCGTTGGAACTCAAATAGTTATCAGCTCCTCCTCCAAAATAACTTCATCGTCGTCGACCACATCCTTAAAATCTTCCACTAACAAGCCATCATTGTATATGCTTGTTGCTCTTGATCATCCAAGAAAATATAATAATCTGATGATAATGATTCATCATTATCATTACGCTGGTTTCCATCATTTAAATCATCAGCAGCAGCGATTGTCTTATAAATCGTGTCTAAATCTAAACCAGCCCGAATACAAATCGTCGTTAGATAGACTTAATTAACTTGTGT
>VKHH01007421.1:0-10820 GCA_015144975.1 Epipyxis sp. PR26KG | reverse complement strand
GTAAATAAATTCCCGCCGCAATGAATACGCCAAAAAACCGGCGAAAATAAACCGGCGCGACATAAGAAACAGCCTTACCATTATTTTACAGTACTGTAGTTAACCTTCAAATCTGCTGAATATTGAAATAAAGTTGGATTTATTCTCTTATTCTCTTATTCTCTTATTCTCTTACTGTATTGTCTTGGTAACTTTGCATTTTCCACTTTGATTTTTTAAAACTTGAAAACTTGAATATGTTGCAAAATTTGCCCTTCTATAAGCAAGAAGGATATACTTCTGATACGGATAGCTCATCTTTCCCATATCTTCTCTTTACAGTTGGATTTACGACATTTATTTATGTATTGGAGGGATATCTTGATTTGCGTCAAACCAGTATTTTTTACAAAAAAAATCTGAAACTACCGAAGGAATTAAATGATTGTGTTGATGAAGAAACGTTCATCAAATCGATTGCATATCGTAAAGATAAATTTTCGTTCAAAATAGCAGAAGGAATATTTTCATTTGTCCAAGGGATGGTATTGATTGTATTTGGATATTTGCCTTTTTGTTGGGATGCTGCGAAAAAATTAACTCTTCTTCACCCGTATTTATCATCTGAATCCTACTCTTCACTCTTTCAAGAGATTATCATAACTTGGCTTTTCGTAGTTCTTATGTCTTTATTTGATACGATTGTTAGTCTTCCATTCTCTTTGTACAGTACATTTGTTGTGGAACAAAAGCATGGATTCAACAAATCCTCTTTGGCCTTGTTTTTTCAAGATAAATTAGTTACCATTCTTCTTACTCTGGTTCTTTCTATGCCAGTGTTGTCCATTGTAGTATGGCTAGTGCGAACCACTGGGAAATATTTTTATTTCTATGTTTGGATTTTTCTTTGTATCGTTGGGATTATTCTCATGACAGTGTATCCAGTGTTAATAGCACCATTGTTTAATAAATATACGAAGTTAGAGGATGGAGAGGTGAAAACTGCAATTGAAGGGCTAGCTAAAAAGGTGGATTTTCCTTTGACGCAAATCTTTAGTGTCGATGGTTCGAAGAGATCTTCTCATTCTAATGCTTATTTCTATGGATTTTTCAAGGTAAACTACCTTTTCGACTCAACTATAAACGATTGCAAGATACCTGGGATAATGAATGCCGCTTATCCTCTCATCCATTATTTAAATAAAATAAACTTATCGGCTAATGTATATTATTTAATCTTATAGAGTCAAAGAATCGTATTGTTTGATACTCTGCTTAAGCAAGTTACGATGGATGAACTTTTGGCGATACTAGGTCATGAAATTGGTCATTGGAAGCTTTGGCACACCATCCAGGTACCCGACAACACTACATTCTTTATTTTAACCATAACAGATGGCTTCTTGTGTTCATATTTGAATTATTATTCTGTAATCGATATGTATGTATGTCACATTTTGCGGTTTGATAATGAAGTTAACTGTTAAATGTTGAATAAACAACAATTATTTATTAGGATTATTCTCTTTAATTTCAAGAATTTTATTGTACTATTTCATCATCTATTTATTGATTTAGGGCTTTGTCATCACTCAGCTTTACACTCTGGCTTTATTCTTATCGTTCTCGTTTGTTCAAAATACTCCGAGTCTTTTCTTAGCGTTTGGGTTTACCTATACGGATGACATGCCCGTATTCATTGGCCTTATGTTATTTTTGCAAACATTTTGGAGTCCAGTTGAGAAAGTATATTATTATTCAAATTGCATTTTGAAAATATTAAACTTTTTTATGATGATATTGTTGCTTATAGGTACTATCCTTGGCGCTGACGGTTAATTCTCGAAGAAATGAGTTTGCTGCTGATGCCTTTGCTGCCAAGTTAGGAATGGGAGAAGCCCTTTGTAGTGGATTGATCAAGATAAGCACTGGTAACTATTTTTAAATCTTACAACTATTATTTAATTTACACATTTGTTTATTGATGTGATAGAAAATCTAGATAACATGGTACCAGATGCTTGGTATTCTTCCTACCATTATAGCCATCCTCCGCTCGTCGAGAGGTTACGAGCTATTCAAAAGAAACTAGGAACTACCGCGAAAAGCTCTGAAACGAAGTCTAAGGCAACCAAGAAGTTTCCTGCGGCTGTCAGTAGTAGCTCCTCTACCTCTGGAGGAAAAAAACAGCAATGACTCATGGACTGTCTTGAAAAACATTAAACTTATGGTTAAATGTTTAACTACAAATGATGGATTTCATTCTTCTTTTTTAATATACAAAATTGAGCATAATCTGACTTTAGCTGCAACAATTCGATATTTTCAATCAAAATGAAGCAGGCCAAGGTCATAATGGATTTACAAGACATAATATTACAAAAGTTATGAGGAAACAAAATTAATTACCATGCACGATTTGATGATCATACATAGCCAACAAATTTCTCCATCATAACCAAATGAATGACTGCATATATTGATTGAATTTATAATTTGTTGAGATGTCATATCTTATTTCCTGTGAATCGAAATAATACTAACAACATCCAGACTTATCCTTCTTCGGAGGAACAATTGGAAATGACTCTCGCTCAGATATTAGGGGGACTTTTGGAAGTTTCTTAGCTACATAAACATAAATATTGCATTTACATGATTGATGAGTGCATCAGCAAATAGCAATTAAAGAATTGGTAAATCTAACTTACCAATCTCCACGAATAAGTTTCTAACGTTAAGAGACGTTTTTGCAGACGTTTCCAAGAATATTATTTCATTTTCTTGAGCATATTGCATCGCTTCTTCTGTTTGAACTTTACGTTTGCTCTCCATATCTGCTTTGTTTCCTGCCAGAGCGATGACAACATTAGGGTCACCGCGTCTTTGCAACTCTTTAACCCACGATTTTGCACCATTAAATGAGTCCTACTCATGTAAATGTTCAGCAATAAGGATTATTGAATATATCTACTGTAATTCTTTAATTGTGGGTGCTATCTTTACCTTTTTGGTTATGTCGTATACAACAATGGCCGCAGCAGCTCCTCTGTAGTACATTGGGGCTAAGCTTCTATATCGCTCTATTTATTGGTTAGTAAAAAAGATTGGAACAGAATTCATTTAATCAAAAATTGTTTGAAGAAACGCATTGGATTTCAAGTATTCTTACCTTGGCCTGCGGTATCCCAAATCTCAAATTTAACTGTTGCGTCTTCCAGCGAAACCGTTTGTGTTAAAAATGCGGCTATGATCGCAATGACAGAAATTAATACTAGTAATAAACATTGGATTGTCAGTCTTACCTCCAATTGTTGGTTCCTGAAACTCAAAAAACTCGTCCCGAACAAATCTAACCACTAAACATGACTTTCCTACCGCTGAATCACCGAGAAGAACCAATTTAAAATGACATACTCGATTCGATGCCATTAGCTTTATATTTAAGAGGTGTTGTATATACAGGATAAATAAAATATAAAATGGTTTTACAAACAAAGATAAATAAATTATAACCAAGTTGATTTGATTGTTTTTTATTTAAAAAAAAAAAAAGAATTCAATATTGTTTAATACTGTAAGTTGTGGTGTTCGAAATTATTCTGCTGGTGAATACTGGAAAACTGTTAATAATATTGAAAGATATTATTGATATGGGATATAATCATTTTAATTAACAGACGAATCCCAACAACACACGTCCACCCGCCGCCGGTATCTAGTGAACTCTTATCTTATCGGTAGAAAAATTGCAGCTCCCTTTTTAAAACTATTATTTGGAAAAATTATGCTGCATGTCCCGTATCTTAGTTTCACACTTATAATGTACAAGAAATTACAGCAGTTTCGCTTTTGTTTACGGTAACTTTAAAAAGTTACCGTCAAATATTTCTGGAATTCCACAACTTATTTGTACTTATTTATTCCTGATCCTAGAATCTGATCCATCTTCTCAGCTCATCAATCGATTCCACAAGTTCGTCATGCGAGTGGCTTTGATCTTGCGATATAATACTTTATGTATGTTAAATATTTTGCATTAAACGTGAAAGATTTTGTTGGTAGTCGATACATTGATACATTGATCATTGATATATTGAATATTGATTTCGCGAAATCCATCACATAATTGAACAAAATGTAATGCTACTCTGATTAGCTGGTATTTGCACAGAATCTTTCCATAATTAAGTCATTGTGTATCAAGCTTAGGTCATTAAAAACCAAATACTAAGTTGAATGAATCCATACACCACCATTCGTGAAAATATTATTTTATTCAAGCAACATCAAGATGTCAGTGACTTTAATCAAATTAAGGAGAAGCTTGAAGGAAGCAAAGCCTCTGTCGCTGTTTTAGATATTATTGGTTGCAACAAAATCCCAGTTTTGAGAAGTAGTGATAACCAAAGTGTTAAAGAGAGAAAATTAAGTACAACTTCATTGGCATCTCTTCATTCTAATAGTAGGAGTATAAACCATAAAGGTAGTGATACAGGTAGCTCGAAGAATAACAGCAGCAACAAGTCTGTTAGAACGAATAATTTGTCGTTTGATGGTAGCAATGATGAAGTACATAGCAAAAGAACATTGTTTCTGAAACTTTCAAAAGAAAAGAAAAAGCCGTCAATTGGAGAATCCCAAAAGGACGAAAAAAACGTAATTAGTTTGGACAGCAAACTTTCTGTAGCTCTTAAATATTTAAATGATGCAAAAGAAGTTCTTGATCCGTCCAGATTATATTATGAAGCAGCAGTTTTATTCGATGATCTAGGTATGCTGGATAGGGCATGTAGTTGCTATAGTAAAGCCACCAAACAAACAGATCCAGCTCTTATAGTTGATATGTATGATCTTCCAAATGACTTGGCATATAAACGAAAAGTAGAGCGGATGAGTCCATTTCAACTCAAAGATTTTCTGGAAAATAGATTGCGTCAACGTGAGAGCCTAATACTCGAGGAATCAGAACGACAAAGATTACGAGCAAGATCATCCTATTGTCAAATGGTTCGAATAAAGTTACTTGATTTCAATGAACTGATTGGTGCTCACAATGCAATACGGCATGCATTTCTCACTTGCAGAAGCAATGATGAACACATTGAAGTTTTGTTTTTCATGCATGAAACAATCAAAAAGTTTGCAGTAAGTTCAAATTTAATGCTAATAGCATTCGAATGAAATTATTGTAATAGTGACTTAAACTATTTGTAGAGTCTTCAATTGGATGAAATGCCTCTATCCTCACAGATTGGAAGGCTAAGTGCAGGTCCCATCGCTGAAGCGCACATAAATATTTTACATGAGCTTGAGACGATATATCCCAATGAATGTGGTAACATTATTGTCATATTGTGACTTGAGATTTTTGTATTATTAATATATAATATATTATATCATAACATAATATACTTTATCAATTATATCATAATATATTAATATATTAAAATCATAATATTATAATATAATTGTATGTCAATATGATAATATGGGGTGTGATAATAATTCAGATATTTTAGAGTGGTTGGGAATGCGATATGCTGAGAGGTGCGATTTTGAGACATCAAAGCAGTTTTATCAGGTATTATATTTATTGATTAATTGATAAATCTGGGAATTGGAAATGTCGATTGATGATTTCAATTTATTATTATTATTATTATTGTTAATTTGTTTTTGTTGTGAAAAGAAAAGGCGGGAGTTGCAGAATCCATCATTGGACATGAAAGACACATTGGAATTATGGAGAACTCCATCATCGGTCAATAATGATTCTGAACCGAGCGGGAAAGAACTTCAAAATCGAGCAGAAGTGTTTGAGAATATTAACAAGAAGCTCATTGCTCAGCATGGCACAGCTGACAGCAACACTACACATCCTTCAAACACATTATCATCAACTAACAGACAGGATTTCGCTTGGTTTGCTGGAGTTCATAAAGATGCGAATATTTCCATTTATAAAATCCCTCCTCAAGGGTGGAATACTATTTCAAACTTTTGATTTAAAGTATGTCATGTTGTACTTACTATTTTGCATACATTTCTCACTATTTTGATATTGTTTCAAGTAATATTTGGTAGATCATCAAATCTGAAAACAATAATATTTGAAGTGAGACTATAGAAAGCTCGAATAACTCTAGTTTATTTCGTGATAACAATATCCCCAGGTAGCATATAGTCTGGCATCAACGATATATGAATTTAAATTTAATCATTCATTCATTCATTCATCCAATTGGTTCAGCTAATTACAATGCTGTTAAACGCGTTCAAAGTACTGTTGCAGCAAGTGCGAGTACAAGCAATGTCTTATCATTATTTACGATTGTCTTATTTGTGTGGATGTTGAAACTCAGATAGACAAAGTTGATGACTTGTGGACAAAATTGAAGAATTTGTGTTACTAAATTCAATCAGGAAGACTTGGTTAACTTTGAGTTTATTGAACAAGCTATCATTTACAAACCAACATGGAACAAACAAACGATGCAACAATGCAATCAAGATTTATTTCAAAGTTAATAATAATGTAGACATCTACTTCAAACATTCTCTTCTTCGTTCGTATATAACAACCAATTGCAATCGTCATTGATTATAATATATATTCTAACATAGAATAATATGCTATGCATACCGGTATATATATTAGTTTGATATGAATAGAGATATATAATATAGTTATAATTTATTAATTTAAATAATGGAATAGTTAGAATATTTTATTTTTGTTATCATAATTAATTATTATCATAAGAGTTGTATCAATTGAGTTCCAGAAGAGTTATATATTGTTAGAGTCATCAATACCATATACCATATCGGACATCACTCTTCAGAGGGAGAGCTATCCTAATTTAATGTGACGATCAGTTTGATTAGACTATTTGATTTATAATTATATAACCCCTTGTTGATGTTGCACTCAATCTAACTTACTATTGATTATATGAATAAAAGCCCTGCATCAGGTAAGGGAGTGAAAGATCGGCTATGGAAAAATAATTCTACAAAGATAGGATGGCTTAAAGCTAAAATTAACAACACATTCGTCGCGAATAAGACGATCAACACGAACAACAAGCAAGCAAGATATTATCCATTAACAATTTGTACTAAGTGATCATCATCGTATACACATTCGTTAAACATAAAATAAAAAAAATCAGCTCAAGGGAAAGCTGGAGTAATAACAAACAGCTCAACCATCAAGCATTAGTTATTCGCGATTATGGCTTTTTTGTTGGCTTCACCGTGAGTGAAGGTTTAGAAGTTGGTAGCTTGGTTGGCTTGATTGTGGGCCTTGTTGGTGATGTTGAAGCGGTAACAACTGGAGAAGTGGATGGCGGAGTCACTTGATTGGAGGCTGTTGGAGAGGCTGTTGGTGAAAAGGTGTCAGGAAGACATGATAATACTCGTCGCATCACATTATTTCCAGAGTCAGTCACATACAACAGGATGGATGAGGATGAGCTGTTGCTTGCGATAATGTCGATTGGTAAATACAAACTAGCTGACAAAGCACTCCCACCATCGCCTGAGTATCCAGCTACTCCATTTCCTGCGACAGTTGTGATCAAACCAGTGACAAGCGATATGCGACGAATGCGATTATTACCATAATCAGACACAAAAAGATAATTATTTTTATAAAATATGCCAGTTGGACGATTTAACTGTGCGCTGGTTGCAGCAATATTGTCTCCATTATAAGCAGCTATTCCTGTTCCTCCTACAGTAGAAATAATGCCTGAGTTGTCAATTCTTCGAATGCGATTATTGTACATATCCGCGAAGAATATATTCCCATTTCCATCGCCTGTGATTCCAAATGGCATCTTAATTCCAGCTATGATCGCTTGTATGTTATTACCAAAGTAAAACCCCACTGCTGGTATGATTACTGCTTCAGTTCGAATAGCACCTATTCCGATTCCAGAAATGGTAGTAATGATTCCTGATGCAGAATTCAAATCAATTCTTCTTATTTTATCATTTTTCATGTCTGAAACATACAAATAATTACTACTTGGATCGAAATATAATCCACTGGGAGAAGCCAAACTTGCTGATGTTGCCGAACCACCATCTCCACAATATCGATACACACCATCGCCAGCAATGGTCGAAATAATATTATTTGAATCGATTTTACGAATTTTATTATTTTTTTGGTCAGAAAAATAGAAATTGCCAACAGTATCCATGGTCATACCCCAAGGTCTATTGAGATTCGCACTTGTTGATTTACCGCCATCACCATTGGAATCAGTACTTGATGCTGAAGGTTGATTCAACTTCCCTGCAAATACGATAAAAACTCCTGCGTCGACACTTGCTGATTTACGAATCACATGACTGCAGTAATCCACTAGATAATAGCTACCCTGAGAATCAATCAATGAGCTGCTTATGGAACAACCGATTTGGGCGACCTGGACAATGGAATCGATAGAGTTGCACGAGTTTGGTGCTGCATTAGGATTTGAAGTCGATACTATTGTTGCTTGATTAGTTGGTGTAGTAGTTGGGATCGCAGAGGGTATTTCAGTTGGTTGATTAGTTGGTGTAGCAGTAGGGATCTCAGAGGGTATTTTAGTTGGTTGATTGGTTGGTGTAGCAGTCGGTATTGCAGTGGGAAATCCAGTTGGTTTAATTGTTGGTGTAGCAGTAGGGATCACAGATGGTGTTGCAGTTGGTTTAGATGTTGGTATACCAGTAGGAATCGCAGATGGAGTTCCAGTTGGATCAAATGTTGGTGCTACTGTTGGTGCAAAAGTAGGGGTTGTAGTAGAAGGGATCGCAGTGGGTGTTTCAGTTGGTTTGAATGAAGGTTTAAATGTTGATTCAACTGTTGGTGAAGGAGTAGGGATCATTGTAGGTGATTCTGTTGGTCGTGTTGGATTTGCACTTGGATTAAAGGAAGGTTGGCTGGTGGGGGATTCTGTAATTTCTACGGCTTGAACTATCGGTAAAGGGACTGAATAGTCGGTGGGGGCCACATCGGTTTTACTGACATTAAATGATGTAATGTTTAAGTTGATTATGCTTGTGCTGTTAATTGATTTGATCAAATCGCTCGAAAATTTTGAAGAATTTAAATAACTATTCACTTGATTGGTCACAACTGTTTTAAAACCACTATTATCTAAAGTGGTAGCATTTACCTGAATCAAGGATGACACGGTAACCTGAATCTTGATACTTTTACATCGGTTGTTGACTGTTGCTGTATTTGAATTCTCCAATCGAATCCCTAATCGGCGGCTACTCGATGATGGTCTCGATGTTGGTGGTTTGCTGGGTTTGAATGATGGACTAATGGATGGGCTGCTGATTGATGGGCTACTGGATGGTCTGTATGACGGTATAGATGTTGGTGCAGATGATGGTGTGCTGATTGGTGTTCTGGTGGGATATGCGGTTGGAATTTCTGTAGCATAATTAATTTGTATATTTGTACAGCCAGAAGTACAAAGACCTAATTCAAGTAAATTTTGAATAGTCGCCGCAGCATTTTTTGCTAAAACACTTACAGTTAAGTTTGAACAAATGTTGATTGCTAGGGCCAGAGTTACGGTTACTTGAGGAGTCGTGGGTACAGCAGTTGGAGAAAAGGAAGGGATTGGAGTTGGTGAACTTGGTTCTGAAGTTGGAGCATTTGAAGGAAATGTTGATAAAAGATCAAATGAAAGTATGGAACCATCCAAGCTTGCTGTGAGAAGTGACTTTTGATTTGGACCAGCAATCAAATATTTTGGTGGGGAAGTGGGAATAGCAGCAGTTTGAATGATTTTAAACCTAGAATCAACATATCGAATTCTTCCGTTGTCTGTATCAGATATATATAAATCGTCGTTTTCATTCAACCAAACAGAAGTAGGAGATGATAAATATGCAGCTGTAGCTGGAATTAGATCTGCATTAAACCCACGTTGACCACGAACACCCGCATAAGTTGATATAATTCCAGTATTTAGATCGATTTTTCTAATTCTGTGGTTGAATGTATCAGCGAAATATAGATTACCATTGTTATCCCCTACTAAACCGCCAGGAGCAGTTAATGATACGGTTGTTGCCATTAAACCATCTCCGTCAATACTACCCTTAGTATCACCACTTCCTGCGACTTTGAACGATTCTCCAGAAGACACGTTGACCTTGGAAATTTTGTATGCTTCACTGACATACAAGTATCCTGAAAAATCAAACCATAAACTCTTTGGTTGTGTGAAATTTGTTTCGAGCTTGATTAACTCTTTTGTTACATTATCAAATTTGTAAACTTTATTAGCTAATTGATCTGAAACAAATAGTTCGCCAGCTGAGTTCATAGCCAGGCATTGCGGTCCAATTAGAGTTGATTTTGTGGGAGAATTTGTTGGATTGTAGGTTGGAGGTAAAGTTACTGACCAAACATTGCTGAAACAAAAAATTAAAAAAAGAAAAATCACCATTGTTTTCGCAAAACTATTCAATATTTGTACTGTATATAATTTTTTAGCACAACGTATATCCATATATCCGATATTATATCCACCCTTCCGTTCTTCCGTTCAAAAAAAGAAAAATCTAGACTACCGGTTTGTGATTAATTTTAATTATTAATTGATTAATGTTCAAGGCAGACCAGAAATTAAATAATTCATTTAGGCACTCATCGCCAACTCACTTCTTGATTTGAGCCTTCTTAAATTTGCATTATAATTTCTGGGTGTTTGAAGGAAAACAATGTTATATTATCTAGTTTCCGAAATCGATCATCATCACAATATCTTTTTGCCCTACCAAACCCAGGACTCCATCAAGTTATGACCAAATCAGAATTT
>VKHH01007420.1:0-10830 GCA_015144975.1 Epipyxis sp. PR26KG | reverse complement strand
AACCTCATCTCCCACTTCACAGCCAAGTAATCAACCAAGCATTCAACCAACTAACCAACCATCATGTCAACCCAGTGATGTGCCTACATCCCATCCATCTTCACAACCAACCCTTCAGCCATCTACTCAACCAACAAATAAACCATCTGCCCAACCTTCATCTCAACCATCTACTGTACCAACTTATCAGCCATCTGTCCAACCTTCGAAACAGCCATCATCTCAACCTTCAGTTCAACCATCCCTTCAACCTTCATCAACCCCATCTTGTAATCCAACAAACCAACCGAATGCTTTACCATCTGCTAAGCCATCATCAACACCATCAAGTAAACCGTCGAATCAACCTTCAAATCATCCAACTAAACAACCTACTTTTCAACCATCCAATCAACCAACGGGAGCGCCTTCATCACAGCCATCTTCAACTCCTTCATTACAACCAACAATTCAACCTAGTCAACAACCATCTTCTCGTCCAACAAAACAACCTTCATCACAACCAAGTTGTCAACCCACCGCGCAACCAAGTTGTCAACCTTCTATTCAACCAACGATGCAACCCTCTTCTCAACCTTCTGATCAACCAAGTTGTCAGCCGACTATGCAGCCTTCGAGTCAACCATCTTCACAACCATCAAAGCAACCTTCAAAACAACCAACTTGTCAACCAACCGTTCAACCAAGTATACAGCCTTCTATACAACCGACAATACAACCCTCGTCTCATCCCACTATACAACCTTCTAGCCAGCCTTCGTCTCAACCAACTATACAGCCTTCAACTCCACCATCATGTCAACCGTCAAATCAGCCCACTAAACAACCTACAAATCAACCAAGTAGCAATCCGACATTTCAACCAACCTCATCTCCCACTGCACAGCCAAGTAATCAACCAAGCATTCAACCAACTAACCAGCCATCATGTCAACCCAGTGATGTGCCTACATCCCATCCATCCTCACAACCAACCCTTCAGCCATCTACTCAACCAACAAATAAACCATCTGCCCAACCTTCATCTCAACCATCTACTGTACCAACTTATCAACCGTCAGTTCAGCCATCTGTCCAACCGTCAATTTCCCCAACGAATGAGCCTTCTAATCAACCAAGCGGCCAACCGTCAATTCATCCCAGCGCTTTACCAACAAAACAGCCTACTTTGCAACCATCCAATCAACCAACGGGAGCACCTTCATTACAACCATCTTCAACTCCTTCTTTACAACCAACAACTGAACCAAGTCAACAACCTTCTTGTCATCCAACAGAACAACCTTCATCACAACCAAGTTGTCAACCCACCGTCCAACCAATTTGTCAACCAACGATGCAACCCTCTTCTCAACCTTCTGATCAACCTTCGTCTCAGCCGACTATGGAACCTTCGTCTCACCCAAGTATACAACCGTCATTGCATCCATCTTATCAACCCAGCAACCAACCAACTTGTCAACCGACCATAAAACCAAGTACAAAACCTTCTGATCAACCGTCGAAAACACCTAGCACTTCTCCCACTTGTAAACCATCCTGCAAACCCAGCACCACTCCAACATCTCTGCCAACAATATCTCCAACTGCAACGCCAAGCAATCAGCCCAGTTTACAACCCACAAATCAACCATCGTATCAGCCAAGTGGTGTTCCTACATATCAACCATCCGCACAACCAACAATTCAGCCATCTACTCAACCAACTAATCAACCATCTGAACTACCTTCAAATCAACCATCTATTGCACCAAGTAAAAATCCTTCAATTCAACCATCTGTACAACCCTCCACGATCCCATCCATCCATCCATCGAATCAACCAAGTATTCAACCATCAATCCACCCAAGTGCTTTACCAACTAAACAACCTACTTTGCAACCATCTAATCAACCAACGGGAGCACCTTCATCACAGCCATCTTCAACTCCTTCATTACAACCAACAATTCAACCTAGTCAACAACCATCTTCTCGTCCAACAAAACAACCTTCATCACAACCAAGTTGTCAACCGACCGCGCAACCAAGTTGTCAACCTTCTATGCAGCCTTCGAGTCAACCATCTTCACAACCATCAAAGCAACCTTCATTACAACCAAGTTGTCAACCAACCGTTCAACCAAGTATACAGCCTTCTATACAACCAACAATGCAACCCTCGTCTCATCCCACAACACAACCTTCTAACCAGCCTTCGTCTCAACCAACTATACAGCCTTCAACTCCACCATCTTGTCAACCGTCAAATCAGCCCACTAAACAACCTACAACTTCCCCAACGAATGAGCCTTCTAATGAACCAAGCGGTCAACCATCATCTCAGCCCAGCATGCGACCATCATTCCAACCGACAATACAACCATCTATAGTTCCTTCTTCTCAACCATCTATTCAACCTAGTTGTGAACCAAGTGAACAACCCTTTATCCAACCTTCAGGAAAACCTACTTCTCAACCTACTGCTCAGCCAAATGACGAGCCATCATCACAACCGAACGGGAAACCGAGTGATCAACCTACTTCACAACCGAGTAATGTACCATCGAGTAATCCATCAGTCCAGCCGTCTACACAACCGTTTGCAATACCATCAAATGAACCAACTGCTCAACCCAGTAATTTGCCGTCATTGCAACCAACCGCCTCTCTATCATGTTTACCGAGTAGTTTACCATCAACACAGCCTAATATGTTTCCTTCCTATCAACCTTCCGATTTTCCATCTATGACACCAACGACTCAACCATCTTCCATACCTTCAGTGCAACCTTCATCCATTCCTTCGACTATACCAACGACTCCACCAACTAAGCAACCATCGGCTCTTCCAACATCACAGATAGTAGCAAATCCTTCTTCCCAACCTTCATCTGATCCCACTCATATTCCTTCTCAACTCCCGTCGTCAATACCAACTGTATTTCCTTCCACTTCTCCTATCACGTCACCTACTGTTCAACCAACATTGCAGCCAACTACTTATCCAACCAGTACTCCAACTATTCAAATTGCACCTAACATATTAACAATTAAGGAGAGGAATGTTACCAAAACATCTGCGATTGTAAATGTTCGAATTGATTCAAAGATAGACTCATTCGTGTTTTGTGGCGTCTTTTTTTCTAAACCCACCTCATTAAATGAAATAATACAACAAAATCGATATTCTGTAACTTCTCAAAGTCAATCATCTATCATAATATCTCAGTTGACGCCATCCATTGCTTACACTGTATTTTGTATGACGAAGACATTTGATGGATTAACTATGCTGTATGAAAGGTCGCTGATGAAGAATGTCACTTTTAGCACGTTATGCTGCAAAGAGATCCTAGTTCAATCAAAATATATGACACTATACAATGGTTTATCATACCCTAGTGCTATCAGTGTCATTGTTGGTTCAGCTCCTACTCAACAGATTATATTAATTGTCTCAATGATAAACCAAGACAATTATCACAGAAATTCTACACATTTGGTGCCTTCAAAGATCATTGTTGAGAAGCAACTTTCAACCCCAGCCAAATACGAGCTGTCACTCTTATGTGCTTCGATTGGCTCTTATGAATTGGTGGTATCAATTCACGGGAAATCAGCGGATGAATTTAGGGTAGCATTTGAAACTGACAATAGCTATAATTGTACTGATTATGGGTCTAAGATTGGGGCTCCGAAGTTATTATCAGCAAAATTCTCACAGAGTGGTACTTACATTACATTACTCTTCGACTCTGCCACTGATCAAGCTGGATTAGCTAATTTTTTTCCATGTCGGAAACTATTATCTTTCACATATGATATGATGTCGCTGTGTAAATGGTCCTCGCAAAATACGATTATAATTCACCCTTTCATTTATGATGACGATGATAAATTGGTCCAGGTTGGATCTGTAATTCGCCTTAATTCTAATAATAATATAAGAGCCAGTTGCTCACCATACTTTTCAACTTGCTCAAATCAGGCGTGGAGTTCATCTTCGAACGATTCGGTGATAATAAATCCACCTGATATGCTTGAGATACCTACTGTGGTTTTATCTGTAGGTACTAAGTTAGGGAAATGCAACTCGTTGTTAATAGATCTTTCCGGTTCTATTGGAAATGGTGGAAGACGTTGGAAATCAATAATATTTAGTATTTCAATATTAACCAACTCATCTGTTGCAATTATTAAATATCTTAATGCTAATATTTCTCAAACAAATGCAGTGGAAGTTCCAATGTCACTGATTGAATATGGAGAAACTATTGCTTTGTCAGTGGAATTATGTACTTTTCTAGGTGCTTGTGGTTCAGCAAGTGCAGTGTTTACGACGATAAACAAACTATTACCTACAGTTATTATTCCTGGGTCTCACTATAGAGTCATTGGACAATCGAAATCATTGATGCTCACTTCATATTCATACATGAAAAGCTGCAATGGATACATTTATTCTTCATCATCATTACATTATAATTGGACAGTTTGTCAAGGAGATCCGTGCAATTTCAATCATTCAATTGTATCAACATCACGAGATGTCTCAAGGTTTAAGTTGCCAAATCACTTCTTGCAACTGCACACTCAGTATATCATCAATCTTAAAGTTACTGATACGGAAAGTGGTTCATCTGACTCTCAATCAGTGACTGTATTTGTTGTGGAAGATGACTTGTGGATAAAGCTTTCTATCGAAGAAAAGTATTCTCTTCGAGTGGGAGAGAGTTTACAAATTGATACAAGTACAAATTATGATGGTATAAATGGTAATCTGACTTACTCTTGGAGTTGTGTTGAAGTCTTTCCTTCGGTAAATTCTTCATGTCCACTAACAGGGATGCATCATCTTGCTGAGAATAATACTGTGACTGCTCCAACTAATTCTTTGCATTCAATTTCGTTCATCACTGTTATGATATATGATGTTACTCGTTCAGCAAATGCATCATCATATGTCGAGGTTATTGATTCTTCTCAACCAAAAGTAACCCTAATCGCGTCATCTGTGAAGCTTTCTGATGTTAGTTCAACCAAGAGTTTACTCATTCCAGCATCTTTAGAATCTATTAATTACCCATATTTAGCTACTTGGAGTGTTAATGATCCTTCAATAAATCTTGAGTCTATGTCCTTGACTCCAACTAAAGTAGCAGTTTCTTCAAATTCTACCAACAAAATGGTTTACTTGTTAATACCTCCAGGCACTCTAGCTTCCGATGGCACTTATACATTTTCTCTAACGTGCGGCAATTATAGTACTTCTATTACTATTAATGTGAATGGAGCACCTCGAGGAGGCAAGTTGATGGTGATCCCATCTTATGGGATAGAGCTAGACACTCAATTCAAATTATCTTCGTTTCTTTGGTATGATGATGATATGCCTCTAACTTATGAATTTGGTTTCATTTCAACAACGAATGGATTATTTCTTAGCGTTCAACGCCAATCGCAGCTTTCTTTTGCAACAGCTACTTTGCCACATGGACTTGATTCCAATTCTTATCATTTGAATTGCTCAATAAAAGTGTTTGACGCACTAGCCTCAAGTTCTCGTAGGTTCACAAGTGTCATTGTTACTCCCCGCAACAACGTGTCGTATTATTCTACATATCTTACTAACAGAATAGCAAGTGCAAGGAGCAGCGATATTGAACAGATTGCACGTGAAATATCAGTGATATCGGCAGCATTACCACAAATCGTTTGTTCTGGTGTGGTCAACTGCTCATCTTTGAATCGAAACAACTGCTCCGGCACTGATCATACTTGTGGCTCATGTATGTCTGGTTTTATTGGAGAGAGTGATGACAGCAATTCTAGATGCATAGGAATGACAGCCTATCATAACATATCGACTAATTTTGAATCCATATTTAATAGTCTCAAGTATTGTGTGCAAGATGATGATTGTGGATTATGGAGGAGATGTGACATGATCAAAGGTGTGTGTGAATCGGAATCGAAGATTTGTCCAGCATTTTGTTCAGGTCACGGGAAATGTTCGTTTATTGATATTTCGACCGATTATGTAGTTGATTCGTGTTACATATATGACTGGAGTTGTGAAGCACGGTGTGTGTGTCATAGCGGCTACACGGGAAAGAGTTGTTCAATAAAAACCGCAGATGTTGCTATTGTGAGAGCAATCAAACAGTTGATTATGCAATTATTTGTCAACTCTTCGATGCAAGACGATGTAGATGAGAATAGATTGGAAGTATGGGGTAATTTGTTAACTACCATTGCAGATGATTCGGATACGCTATCTGGTACTGTGGTTAAATTGATATTCAAATCGATGATATATTTGATTGATGAGTGTGAAGAGTTAGTTGCTCCTATATCATCTATTTCCGGGATTTTATTTGTGTTACAAAATATTGGTGGAGCTCCTCAAAACAGTTATAATATAACGCTTGTGTCGGATTTTGTTGATATCATTCATTCATACAACTCATTGCAATCACGTTACATGATACCTTCTCAATTGAAAGCGGACTCTGTGCATAAAGTGTTTCGAATATCGACTTCAATTTATGACTTGGATATTATGACCTCTAATCTTACCATATCCTTACCACAGAGCACTCTTGAGATGATGGCTCATGTTTCGATTAGTTATATCGCTTTGCCTGTGGTATATAATAGCTTAGACACCATTACAATGAGTATAACCTCGATTGCTCGCAAATTTCTGATCAATTCAACTATATCAAATCCAGTCATGTTACTCATTTCTGATTCATCCACATTATCTTTCACTTCAAATCACACCACTGGTATAGTAACAACTATTCCTAATATCGATCAAGTTAGTTATGATGATAATAACCAAAATTTCAGTATCTCTTGTGCAGCAAACAGTTATGTTGATCATAACTTCACTTGTCCAGGTTCAAATGCTACTTTGTCCGCCGCATGTGAAGGCAAACATGGCCAATACATCTCTTATTGCCCAAAATTAGTTGCAAATTGTCGATTGTTAGACTCCAGGTTGATGATGGAAGAGAATGCTGACGCGTGTTCTGTACTCAATTATGACTCATATGGTACTTCATGTCTATGTAGAGTCAATCTTGCCAATATAACTTCAATGGTTTCATCTCAAAAACTTGATATGGTAGCAAGCAAGTCAAGTCAAAAGCGCAATGTGATCGTGAAAATGGTGACAATGAGTTCTTATGTAGCTGATAAATCACCAGTCATATTGCATTCCATTTCGAGCTTTGTTACAACGGAAGGAGTGGAGAAGTCGTTGACGGTGATTGTAATGTTTTCTTCGTTTTGGGCGATAGGATTATTGATGGTGTCTTGTGTGTATCGAAGAAGCAAATTCCATCATTTGAAATACAGCTTTCATCAACAGCAATTAGAAGACCAACTAGTTGAAGTGAATGATGGGACAGTTGAAAGTGCGAAAGAAATATTGGACGTGTATTTCGATGAGGTTATCCCGAAGGTGTTCATGAGTCAACCTGTCATCAATCGTTTCGTTCATGAAGTGTTTGGTCGACATCGCTTCTCATCATTCATTGATAACCGATCCAAGATTGAAAATGATGCTGAAGAGAAGTATGTTATTGGGATAAAATTGCTAACTACTCAATGCATGATGATGTTCATGATGGCGCTCTTCTACGAATTTCAATATCCTCAGAATGATGGGTCATGTGTTAGTTTGATGACTGAGAATGACTGTCTTACTCGACGATCTCTATTTGATCATACTATTTCTTACTGTTCTTGGCTTGGCTTGCAGTCTTCATTAGCAAGTGGATACTCTCCTTGTCAATACAATGCGACCAACAGTTCAACTCTTCAAGTGTTAATAATCACTATTGTTTTGATTTCCTTTTGTACTGGTCTTTTGATTCGACCAATAGATGTGTTATTTCATTTCTTGTTAGCTCCGATCATACGTCCTGTAGAAAAGAAGGGTCGAATAATCAAGAATACTACGATGACACACAAGCTTGCTCATAAAGTAGTATCTGTATCAATTAATCACGTGTTTCCGGAAGCGCAAGCACGATTGAATGAATATCATCAATACATATGGAATGTGCGAGGAGAGTACCAACAAGATAGCTTTGTGAGAAGCTCGATTAAGCACGTGAAGTCCGCATCAATTGATGATTCGTTCAATCTGCGAGGCGAAGAGAATTTCAAAGACCTGGCAACAAAACTTGCTGAAGACTATGAATATAGTTTTGCATATGATGCTTACTCTTCTGTTTCATCGGATGACATTAATTTCAATATCCATGCTCTTCAAAGCAAAAGCGAATCAGTAGCTGATTTGAATATTGTCAATTTGCAAGTGAAGGATGAAGAATCCCTTCTTAAAGATATCATCAACGACATTCTTCACCAGCGATTATTGTTAAATGACGACCTCGAATTAGCTCAATTCGATCATATATGGGACATTGGAATAAGCGAGAAGTCGAACAAAGCGAAAATATCGAATCAAATGCGTCTCAACATTCTGGAAGAATTACACCTCGTCAAATCAGAATCACTTCGCAAGTTATTGTTATTAGAGAATGCCAGTGATGAGACCCGTAGTTTGGAAGTGCTTCACATGTTTATTTTGGACGTGTTAGGAAGGGATAGTGTAACCGCTAAAATATTTCGAAATAAGATCGAAGAAGATTTTAAAAGAATCGAGCCTGTTTCGTTTGAGTTTCAGTTGCTTGTTTGGATAATAGTAATATTTCTAAATGTGTTTTTCGTATTATATTCTGTGTTGTATGGATATGTGCGAGGCGTAGCTTGGCAGAGAAGCTATTTCATTTCATGCATCATACAATTCTTCGTTGAGATAGGGCTCATGCAATCATTGGAGCGGTTTTGGATAAGTTTCATTATTCCGAATATGATATCCAATGAAATCAGACAAGTGAAGCAGCTCCTAATGCACACGATAGATAGTATTTATTCAGGTCATCAGCTAGATTCTCGCTATATTTTGAATGTACCTGACTATTTGTTTGTCTCGACGAATGTTGGCAAGCATTTTCAGAATCATTTGATAAGCATCATCGTTCAATCGTTTCATTATCATTTGCCTGGATCACTCGCAAAGAAATGGAATAGAGATGAGTCGGGTTGGTTTAGGAAGCAGTCGTCATTGTTGGTTTGTTTGAAATGGAGTGTTCGAAGTATGTCAGCATCATTGTTTAGAATGTTGATAATGTGTTTGCAGTCGGAATCATTATTACAGAGGGTGTTTGTTAATGTAATCCAATCAGTTTGTTTGATGGGATTACTGGTAATGTTGACGTTCCTCATGTCCAATACGCTGTACATGACGATATTCTTTGCTATGATTGGAACTATGATAATATTTTGTATTGTTCAATATTGGCGGTTTATTAAACACAAAATGACTCGAATCGCCGATGAGTTCATTCAAAAAGCAATTGTTTCTAATGCGGAGAGCACCAGTGAACGATCTTATACAACTTCTCTGCATAACTCATCGAAGAAAAGTGAACTAGAACTGGATGAAATGAAAGAAAACCAATTGTATCATAGCAAAATGAAGAGTGGAATTGTGAGAGAATTTTCATCCAATATCGTCCGATCATTTTCTT
Organism: Epipyxis sp. PR26KG; assembly: GCA_015144975.1. Taxonomy (NCBI): domain Eukaryota; class Chrysophyceae; order Chromulinales; family Dinobryaceae; genus Epipyxis; species Epipyxis sp. PR26KG. The sequence continues at coordinate 1,237 of VKHH01007420.1, read as the reverse complement.
CAATGGGTAACCTGGGAAGCAGACAAATAAATCGACAACATATATTTGTTGATGATGGATGATTAAGAAGTGTGATTATTGCATAGTAAAGGAGTAATCGAATAATTGTCTTTGATAAAACTCACTTTCAGAGTTGTTAATATGAGTAAAACTGGTTGGTATAATCGTCATCGCGTTTTTATATTATCGTATGATTCATAATCTCAGCTTATGTAAGTTATGTCATCCTCAAGAATCTACGAGGTCATGGTTATTGTTATTGTCGTATTCAATGTCACTCTGGGAATCGTGATGAGTCGGGTTGGTTTAGGAAGCAGTCGTCATTGTTGGTTTGTTTGAAATGGAGTGTTCGAAGTATGTCAGCATCATTGTTTAGAATGTTGATAATGTGTTTGCAGTCGGAATCATTATTACAGAGGGTGTTTGTTAATGTAATCCAATCAGTTTGTTTGATGGGATTACTGGTAATGTTGACGTTCCTCATGTCCAATACGCTGTACATGACGATATTCTTTGCTATGATTGGAACTATGATAATATTTTGTATTGTTCAATATTGGCGGTTTATTAAACACAAAATGACTCGAATCGCCGATGAGTTCATTTAAAATGGATTTCCAAACAATGTCATAAAAATGAAGAGTGGTTAGTAAGATAATCTCAGTTTTTTTCAAGTAAAGCAGCCAATATGGACAAGATACTTATGAACGTTTTGAGTATCATAAATGAGATCAAACCAATATTTCATATTCAATTTTGTTCTTAATTATGGAAATGTATTTCAACAATGGAGCTAAATGCCGCCTAGTGATGAAATCAGATATTCATTCATTCATTCAGCAACATAATTTGAATTATCTCAATCAATAGTTTTCCATAAATATATTTTCTAATTTAACTACTACATGATTTTGAAATTATTGTCTTAACAAACCACTGGTAGATCTTCCATCACATCAATGGTCAATAATAACAATAAAAATAACAATAATAATAATAAAAATAACAATAATAATAATAATAATAATAATAATAATAATAATGATAATTATAATGATAATTATAATAAAAATAACAATAATAATAATAATAATAAAAATAATAATAATAATAATAATAACAATAATAATAATAATAATAATAATGATAATAATAATAAAAATAATAATAAAAATAATAATAATAATAATAATAATAATAATAATAATAACAATAATAATAATAATAATAATAATAA
>VKHH01007419.1:0-10832 GCA_015144975.1 Epipyxis sp. PR26KG | reverse complement strand
ATAATAATAATAATAATAATAATAATAATAATAATAATAATAATAATAATAATAATAATAATAATAATAATAACAATTGGTGAATGGAACTAGCCATGCTATGCGCATTTTAATGAGAGGTCTCTTTAATTATACACATTGTATATATTTATATGTATGTTATCCATTCACTCGCATTACTTATTAAATGTTGATTGTTTAAAAATAACTATGATATTATCCAGTGCTGGATTATTGTGTGCAATATGGTATGATATAAATTTAATGATAATTGCTTATAATTTATTTTCTTGTTTGGTTGTTGTTCATCAAATTCACTCATGAAATTCAAATTATTAATTTTATTGAAAATAAGCAATGATATTTACTCTATTACATCAATCCATTATTATTATACAACAGATACCTGAGATGAGATTAAAATTAGACTCTTTGTTTCATTAACTCATTCATTCATTTATTCATTAAAATATTGTGGACTTTTCAGCGTATAGAGCTTATATTTAATATATTTAAGAGAGAGGTTCTCTAGCTTGTTATGGTTATTAGTAGTTGAATTGACATGATGTGTTCCATTAATTCATTATTTTTTTTAAAATGATAAATAATGATGTTAGATGCTTTAATTAGTTATTATATATAAACAGCTATTGGCGCTATTGGATATTTTATTGCGGTATATATTATTAGATATTGCTTCCATGATCCATTAAATAATCTGAAAGTTAGCTGAATAAAGTGATTGATCATTCAAACAAGTCAAACAAGGTGGTTCAAAAGTTCAAAGACAAACAATATAAATCAAGGTTGATAATTAAAAAACAGTTCGAATTTGTGTTTCATATTTATGACGCTATTAAGTTATTTATTAATATGGTTTTATGGTAATAAGAGCTCAGGAAACAATGCAGCAAACCGCCATACGGTTAGTACAAATAGTATTAGAATTATGGAAGAACATCTTAATAGTGTGAATTCTGCAACAAGTAGAATAATCGCTGAAGATGAAATTTTGGGGCATGGAGATCCAAACACTACTGATTTTAAGTGTAGCCAAAGTAATAATTATGAAAATCTTCCGATCGCTGATTTTTATCTATTGCTGAATTTTCCTGCGCATTTATTGGGATCATTATTTATGGAATGGTTAGATATAAAGGATTTGTCATCTCTTGATGTATCACTTTGCAATAAGAAAGAACGAGAAGTGTTTTGGAAGAAAATGAGAAATAATTATAGTAAAAATGTACATAGCAAATCAACTATTTTCAATGGTTTTGATAAAGTATTACATTTACATAGCTATTTGAAATGGTTTTATGATAAAGGAATTATAATAAGAAGAATACAAGTTAGATCAGATGTATTTCACAAAGCTATTATAAATAATGACTTCCTTACCAAAAATAATTATTATGGAAAACTTATAAAAATTTATGAATCAGATAGTTTTTATAAAAATATCACACATCTTGAAATTATTCCTGGTAGTCAAAAGATGCATGGTTTGTTAATTACTGATGATGTATTAATTGGTTTAGGAAATACATTTAAAAGTATTATAATTCTTAGAATTGATAATGCAAGTATTTCTAATACAGGTTTATTATTATTAGCGAATAATTTGCACTCATTACAACAATGTACATTTATTGAGTGTGAGTCTATTTCAGAATCAGGAATTGCTGCAATAATTCATGCAAATCAACTCACGCTTACATTATTACATATCATAAGATGTGGCCGTTTTAGTTGTTCTAATTTTAATAAAAAAACTGTGAATGATTTATCATGTATAAATGATTTAAATTTCGATGGTTGTCGATTAGATAATGCTAGTGTTCATTTCACAACTAGTGGATTAAAGAATTTATTGAAGCTTTCACTAAGTCATTGTGGAGAGACTATCAATGATATTGGTATTGATGGATTTGCGAAACATACTAATCAATTACAACATCTAAATATTCCATGGTGTTATAAAATAACTAATAATGGAATGAGTCAATTATTTAAGAGTTTAAATAATTTACAATATATTAATATAAGTGGTTGCATTCTATTTACTGGAGTGGAAGTGGATTCATTACCTAAAAGTTTAAAACATCTCAATATATCATTATGTCGTAGTTTAATTGATGAAGGAATTCGATGTTTATTTTCCAAATCTTTACCTGATCTTTATTTTCTTAGTATGGTTGATTGTAATGCTGTCACTGAAATAGGCATTTCATGTATGATTTCGAGCTTATCGAATAGTCTGAATGAATTACAGTTAGGAAGAATTAGGTATAAAGAAGATAATATAACAGATACTGTCATCGAATTATTATCACAAAAAGCATATAATTTACATACATTAGAACTCAATGGATGTAATAAATTATCAGAAAGAAGTTATCATACATTGAAATACAACATAAATCCAAATAAATTGATTATTAATAATTGTTTATTTAGTGCTACTGTAAAGGTTTAGATGGGAGTAGTCGATTTAAATTTATGTCAAATATTATGTCGATTTAAATTTATTTTTTGTTTCAAATATTATATTTTTATTTGTACCATCAAATCATGTGTTTGTTAACTAACTTTATATGTCGTTGATCTTTTTTGTTATTTAAGTAAGTGCTTCAATTAAGCATCTTATAGGCTTGTGAATAATGTTATATAATTCAACTGTCAAGAAAATCCGGAATGTTGCATACCGTATAGTATAAGTATATTACAGCGATAGTTTATACCGTATAGTTTATACAGAGATGGGTGAATAGCGATTATTACAGCAGAACGATCTGAAACAGGTAGTCACAAAATAAAATCTATAACAGTCATTTAATTCAATACTTCTTCTAATAACAATATCAAGAAATTTAAATTTGTGAAAAGAAACGCACGTCACTATTATTCATTCATTCATCAACGGCATTGTGTATTAACTTTGTTTAATTTCTTAACAAACGACTTATTTCATTAGACGAAGTAGTTAGTATTGGTCTTATGACCAATAATATTTACAATGTCAAATAATCAGTTGATGATTGCTTAAATTAACGGGGTTCCATACCTTTAATTCATATTTTACATTGATTATTAACGTAATTCTCTTGTAATTGCTATTAATAAACATTCAAAATAAAAAGGTTCAATCCAAATATAAAAGTTAACTGTTCGCCCCTACAAAAAAGTACGGAATTTGGTCGAAAAGTTCGTTCGAGGACGAGTTTATATGAAAGAACACACAGTATATCATATTTTGCATTTTATTGTTTTATTAGATGTACATAGAAAGAAAATTAATTTTATTGTCATCAAAATGCTGGCTGATCAGTCCAATATAGAGAATAACTCTGACGATGTTGTTGATGTGAAGGCAACAGGATACATTAGACACAAACTATACTATCAGGCGCAATTACCCTTTCTCCGTGAAAGTGTTGAATGGGATTCATTTCATGACTTTATGTGTAAAGAGTTAAATGTATCCATTAGAATATCCAGTTTTCAACCACTCATATGTAATGGTCTACACAAAATTTTACTCTCAGACCGATGGAAATACGATAAATCAATAACTGCTCATATTATTGAAGCTGTAAATTGGCTTCCAAAAACATACCGCATTATGCTAAAATCCTCACAACTTTCTAAACAGCTTATATACCAAACTCTACATTCATTGATTCTTCGCGAAGTTGCCCTAGGAAATATTGTTCGACAGGAGTTAGTTTCAATGATTCCGGTTTTACTTTTACAAATAGATGAAAATGAAATAGTATTAGATATGTGTGCAGCTCCGGGCAGTAAAACAGAACAAATAATCTCTTCAATGATGAATTCTGCAGCAAATAAGCAAATTAATATGCCTAGAGGAATTGTTATTGCGAATGATAGTGACCCAAAAAGATTATCCACATTGATTGATCGAATCAAATCTTCTTGTTACCCCTTTGTGGTTTTTACTTGTTTAGAAGCTCAACAATTGCCTTCCTTGTTATCGATCAATTCTCCTGATGAACAAATATTTGATAAAATTGTATGCGATGTTCCTTGTTCTGGTGATGGAACGTTTAGAAAGTGTCCTCATCTTTGGAGACTTTTCAGGTATTATATTACTGTGCATTGATGCTTCAATTATATGTTAAATTTGTTCTTAAAATTAATAACAAAATTAATGTATATTAGACCTCGCATATCTCTTGAGTTTCATTCGTTACAGGTAATCAATAGTTCCCGCGATATTTTAGACTTTGATTTAATTAGTTTAACTAATTGTTTTTATTCAAAGCTAATGATCGCTTCAGCTGGTATTCGATTACTGAAGACAGGAGGAAGGATGGCTTATTCTACATGTTCATTAAATCCAATCGAAGATGAAGCTGTAGTTGCTGCTTTATTAAGAGAGTTTCATGGAGTCATCCGGTAATCTATCTTCTTTATCATTTAAACTGCTATCAATATCATACATTTTATTATGATAGATTTATGAATATTATCATAAATTAATCTTTTTAATTATATGTTGATTATAATCAATTTATATATCATAGTTAAGAATTTTTTAACGATAAAACATGAACATATTGCACACACTATATAATTTGAATTTTATACCATCGCTATTATATTAATTAATCCCATTTTTAAAATCAATTATTTTGCTCCATTTAGACTTGTCAATGTAAGGCATGGAGACATGGCTGGAGTTCTTCCTCATATGAAGTATAGAGAAGGAGTATCAACTTGGCGATATGATTCTGAAGTGTTTGTATTAGGTGAAGATGATCTTATCTCAAAAAAAGAAAGTTTATCTCGACTCCCAATCATTCCTTCGACTGTTCATCCACCAAGCAGTGATGAGTCCTCATGGATGAACTTGCATTATTGCTTACGACTTCTTCCACAAGATCAAAATACTGGTGGATTTTTTGTTGCGATTTTTGAGAAAATAAAACCGAATAAAAATAATACAAAAAATAATTCGAAACAATTCAATTCATCAGATAAACAGGATATAGTTCATAATAATAATAACAATAATATTGATATTAATAATAATAGCTTGTCTTTGCAAATAGTGAATGATTCAAGTAAGTCAAAAGATATGAAAAAGAGTAAAAATAAATCATTATCAGCTATGAAACGATTAGGTTACAATCCTAAATTATTAAAAGAAAAACATACAAATAAAAAGGAAATAAATAAAATTTATGATGATTCTCTGTTTTATGATGGGCCATTATTATTATGCGCTAATCTTGCTACTGAAGCTATACCTATGCTAACCAATCAATTAAATTTAAGTGAACGATATTTCTCCAATTCATCCAACAATGATGAGATGACATGTGATAATAACAAGCCTACTAATAACTCGGATGCTATCATGGTAATTTATTATGATACTATTATAACAATTATAATAATCAAATTAATGTATTCTATTTCATATTTTGAATCATTATATATGATTGATTTTGATTTGAATTGTGTGTTGGATATGATTCTTAATAAATAATAATCAAGGTATAATATTAGTGCTCTTAAACAAGCAGAGAAGAATCCCAACTTAGATAATTCAATAATGATGTTTATTAGAATATACTTATTATTATTTTTAATGTTTTTATCAAAGATAATATACACCTTAAAGACATCAAATCCTACTTATCCAAATAATAATATTGATTCTCAAATTAATAATAATAATACGAGCAATCAGCCTGTGAAGAAAATTAAGACGAATGGTGTGTTTGGATCGAAGGTAATTGAATCATCCTTCATAAACAATTCTAACAATATTATCTATTATGTTCTTCATTATCATAAATGATAGTTATTTCCTCCATGTTATAATTCTTCCTATTATTATTGTCATTATAGTTTTTTTATAAATTATGTATATATTATATAATATATCATTAATATTCATTTTATTCGATACCAAAACAAAAATAATTTCTTAAAAATAAACTGATTAACTTATAAAATGTGCATATTATCAATCTCTAGTGTATGATATTTGCTTGACAATAATAATAGCAATAAAATATATTTATTTTCGTCAGACGAATGGCTGGTCGCTAACTCAGAATTCAAATGATTCTTCGGCCAAATATGAAATAATAGAAGATGCCTCTGATCCATCTTATTTATGTTGTATCACTGCAAGGTATGAATATTTAAAAATCGTCCTATTATTATCATACTTGATTATTATAATTTTATGATATTATTATAACTAGATGCAAGTACCTTTTAATTTTATTGTTTCACATTATATGATTATATTTTAGTTCCTTCAATTGTTAATATTTTATATCATTATTAATATTATGTTATGATATTAATTATGAATAACATAATTATTATATTATAGGGTTTATCAAATAATCAAGAGTTGGGGAATGAATTTGATGATTGTTCAAATGGGGACTTCATTTGGTCAGATCATAATAAATAATAATAGTAAAACGAATCGAAATTCTGTGAATGAATTAATGAATTCTGATTTGAAGAGATTTATGGTGATATCATATGATGATAATCATAATAATTATGATTTGTGTTATTCTCTTAATTCGGAGAATATTCGATTATTAAATAATTGTTGGTGTGATTCTGGCAGGTACTTACGATAAATTTAATCTTATTTTATAATTTATTATTATTATTATTTATATTATTATTATTATTATCATCATTATTATTATTTTTCTCTCTATTTGATGTTTATTATATATTATTATAATAATATAATATCATTTACTATTCAATACAAAAAGAATATCACAAAAATATCTATTTTGCAAATAGATTTATATTATTTTTATGGCTGATAGGTTTGAACAACATGCAATTACCTTTTTAAACATAATAATTATTACTATTCATATTCATTTTAGAATAATTCAGTTGCCAATAGTTCATTTCATGGAATTATTATCAATCGATCAGCTTTCATCCATTAATCATGATAATCTTAGTAATCTATTGCTTAATAATATACCGCATAACAATGAACGTGTTCATGATATATCAGAGATTGACAGTCATCAACATTCTATTTACATGTTCGGCATAAAGCAAGATAATTCAATTGATAGCATTGCTCATGTTAATAATAATAATAATAAAAATAATAATAATAATAATAATAATAATAATAATAAAAGAAGAATGTCTAAAGCTGAGCGAAAGAAAATGAAAAGAAACGATAATAATGAACATAATGATAAAAGCGATAATAATAATGATAATAATATTGATAATAATGTCGAGTTACAATCAAATGAACCCACGAATCAAAGATTTTTATATGATAATATTATTGTATTTGTGAAAATAATATTAACAAGCAAACCAACTATTATCATGATTTCATCTCAAAACTATTGTAAATCATTACGAGATTGCTTGATTGCGTTCAATAAATAAGAGTTGTTATTGTCTTTTTTATCTATGAGCTCTTAATCAATTGCTTTTAATTACTTTTTAATTATATAAAGAAATACTTTAAAATATGCTAAGAAAAAACTCCAAACGTTAGTATTGATCACAATCAATTATTTTAAATGTGAAAATGAGTGAATAATTTATTTCTTTTTAAAACTCTACAGTACATGTTCCCATAGTAATTTTTGGAAATCCATGGAAATTGAATAAATATTTTAGAAGAAGTTTCTTGTCTTGAGCAACTCTTCCTAAATTCTTTGAATAAGTGTTGTTATTGTTGTTTCGTTTCTTTAATTTTAATTACATTCATTCATCAGCAAACAGCAAATGCATCTTATAACTTTCGTTATAAGAAGGGAATCAACAACCGGAGGTTACATTGTATAAGGTTACATTGTATAGTATGAAATTGTGATTGTGAAAGAGAAATAATTCAACGGAACTAAGGTACCAATTTGGTACGTTTCCCTACAAATCCCTTAGGTTTTCATGTGTGGAGTAGCACAACATACCCTCGTGGGGAATCAAGTCATCAATAGGATGAAATAAATGAGAGTAGTGTCAGGGCACTAAATATATAGAAGTCAAGAGCACAGGATTAAATAAATATATACTGCATGCAGATGAACACCAGTATCTCAGTATCAAAAGTATCAAGGAAGTCAATAAATGCATATGTGCAACCCAAAAAAAATAAAAATAAATAGAGAGTCAAGAGTAAATAAATAATGGAGATGAAATTCAATTTTGCAATTTTCAGAAGTCATCATAGTAGTAGTTATTAGTGTCATCGAAGTATTCATCCTCGTATACAGATGAAATATTTGCGTTAAGATTGTGGTCATTATTGTTGGAATTGTTATTTTTATTAGTATGGAGATTTGTTGCATTCATGTTGGTGTTGAAGCGAATACGATTGGAATTATGATTATGGTTGTTGGTATTGGTATGATTATTATTATTAGAATTATTGTGATTCTTTTCACCACGTTGTTTGTTGTTTGGAGAGTAGAAGCAGTAGTTGTCTGTGGTATGATTGGTTCTTCCACAACATTGACATTTCTTTGATTTATTGTTATGATGATTATTACCACCATTCCACCATTATTATTGTTGTTGGTTGTCGTCTTGTTAGCGCTGATGTCACCATTGTTATTATTGTTTGATGAGGTTGTATTTGTATCCAAACTTTTAAAGGTTTGTTTTGCACTCACAAATCTTCGGAGTAATTCGCTGGCTTCCTTGTATTCGGGCCATTCTTTGCCACTATAATATGCGTCGAGGATTCGAGATTCGAGGATCGAGGATTGATCCTCGACGCATATTATAGTGGCAAAGAATGATCCGAATACAAGGAAGCCAGACAATTACTCCAAAAGATTTGTGAGTGCAAAACAAACCTTAAAAAGTTTCGAGCGAGGGGTATTATTATATAACAGTCCAAGAGTCCAAGTGTACAAAAACGCAAAAAAGGAGGCACAGCAGCACTTCCGACGCCTCCATCGTACATTGATAAAATAAATATGAATAAAATAAATAATATCATTTTAGAAACTAATCATCGGAATGTTCTCAGCACATCCTATCGTACTTAGTGTTAACAGGCAATTAATTAATCAATAAAATAAATAAATGAATAAATGAAACAAATGAAACAAATGAATGATATCAAGTATCAAACAGGCAAATAGGAGATCAATTCTATTAATGTTTAGGAGATCAATTTTTGCTTCTTTTTGTAAGTCATCACTAACTAAGAAGTGGGGTCACTAATAAAACAAAGTAATAGCTGTAGTAAATAATACGGTACATAAACATAAATACAAACAATACCAGAATACCAATATAAATACAAATATACAAAATCTAACGAATTAAGATCTAACAACTATTTCTCTTGATGTTACCAACAAGATTACTTTCAAACAGAAGGCATTGTCTACCATTTCGAAATAATTATATCAAGTTATTCTCTGGTAGTGTTAATGAAGCAGAAATATCTAAATTTTCTAGAATAGGAAGGTATATCATTTTGAATATGCTAGTATTGATCATAGATTACTCACCACGATTTGCGTTTCATTTTTCTTATCTACTGTTGATCGTAGTGGTTGGTGGGATAGTAATGATGTTGGTGGATCTGGTCCTTTGCATGCTATGAATCCAACACGAGTAAACTTTATTCGTGAAAATGTTGCTTGTCAAATGAATAGGAATGACTGGTTTGTTGGAGAACAATTGAAAGGACTTAAAATTTTAGATGTTGGTTGTGGTGGTGGAATATTATCGGAATCTTTGGCAAGACTAGGAGCGCATGTTACTGGAATAGATCCGTCGTTCGAAAATATTAACATTGCAACAAATCATAGTAAATTAAACCCTTCTACATCAACAATTAATTACCAAAAATCCACGATAGGTGAATGTAATATGTTTAATATTTATAAACATATTCCAACTTGTCGTGTTAGATAATAATATTAATATAATTTTATTTAATTATTCAAATAGTTATAATATAATATAGTTAATTACGATATGATGAAATCTAACTGTAATTATTAAAATTATTCAAAATTCATTTTCATTTGTGCTGCATCAATAACTGACAATTCTTCTATTATAATAATATGGAATGCACTATAATTAATTATTATTATTATTATTAATTATTATTAATCATCATGATTATAAAGTAACATTTATCAATTATTTATATTCTGTATCATTATCACATATTTTTACACATTATTATTACAGAGGAAATAGTTGAATCAGGGCAATTGTTTGATGTGGTTTGTGCGTTAGAGGTATTATATAATTATAATGTTAAGCCATTATAATAACATTATAATTTTAATCCGTATGTTATTATAATGTAATCCATCCTGCATTAATTACATAATATTGTCATAATAATCATAAATTACTTCTTTTTAATAATTTATTGTATGACATATGAAATCATATTACAGGTGGTGGAGCATGTCGATAATGTTAATGAATTTATTAAAAATTGTACAAAATGTGTTAAAAATGATGGTCATTTATTTATATCAACAATTAATCGAACTGCTAAGTCTTATTTATTAACAATCTTAGGAGCAGAATATATCACAGGAATAATTCCGATAGGTTAGAAAATAATATGTTTTTTTAAAATAATATAATTGTTATATTTTATTTTTTATAAATAATGTATGTATTAAATAATAATCTTAATCATTATATTATTTTTATTATTAGATGTCCATAAAATCCAATCAAACTAATTTATTTATAAAATTAATATTATTATTATTTATTTTTATTATTATATTTTTATTTTCTTCTTTATACATAATATACATATATATTTTATAATAATCTTATTAAAT
>VKHH01007418.1:0-10835 GCA_015144975.1 Epipyxis sp. PR26KG | reverse complement strand
GACTGACTGACTGACTGACTGACTGACTGACTGACTGACTGACTGACTGACTGACTGACTGACTGACTGACTGACTGCTTTTAATTTCTGGTTGATTTTTTTTTCGGGTGTGCCTTAACAACCGGTACCGGTATTTGATTTTTTAAAAGTATTCCAGTATTCCAGTGATTCGTGATTCGTGAACCAACTATTCGACGATTCCTAATAATACTGGATTTTATTCAAATAGCAAACGGCTAAAAGCTTCAGTTAGATATCAAACAATGATTTTTGAAATTTTGAAGTATAAATGTATAAAAATAATTACTCACTTAAATATTAAACAGCTGACAGAGATATTTTAAACAATAATGCAATATTTACTTTTATAATTGAGAGCGTGAGAACAAGTGGATTTATTATTTAATGATTCGCTCATCATCCAAAGTAGGTTTTGCAAAGGCAGTTTTTCAGCAAGATATAAAAAAATATGTATCACTTCGGGATCTCATATATGGTGAAAATTGCGTCAATAAAGCAATGCTAGCCAAAGTTGAAGAGTCTGAAAAGAATTCCCCCATTTCTTTAAAAATTAATGGAAAATTTGTTTCTCCTTGGACAAGAGAGACTGAAAAAAAGTTTATTGACGTAGTAAAATATGGCATCACAAGAAAGCAAAATGTATTGAAACTTAACCATGATACAATGAATGCCATTAAACCTTTACAAACTGATATCACTACATTGCGGTCCTTGAAAGGAAACCACTTTACTTGGATAGGGCATGCAACGATTTATCATCAAATAGAAGGGTTAAATTTAGTTACTGATCCACTGTGGAGTGATAGAGCGTCGCCATTTAGGTGGTTGGGACCAAAACGATATATTAAACCACCGATTGAACTAGAACAACTTGATATTGATGTAGTTCTGCTGTCCCATACACATTATGACCATTTAGACTCTCAAACAGTCCGGCGCATCGGAAACCGCGCATTATGGTAAAATTAAGAACGCTTTTTCAATCATTGAATTTAGTTGTAATTGTTTCTTGATTTTGTAGGATTGTTCCATTAGGAGTTAAAGAAATATTGCATGGTATGGGTATATCAAATTGTGTTGAGCTGAATTGGTGGCAATCTTATCACGTTACTACTTCAACCGGTAATCGAATAGAAATCATCTTAACTCCCGCGAAGCATTGGACAGCTAGAACGATGTTCGATAGAAACACCTGTCTTTGGGGATCTTTCGCGGTTTTATCAAACTCATACAGATATTTTTTTACTGGTGATACAGCGTACTGCTCTGTATTCAAAACAATCGGGCAAAAATACGGTCCATTTCACTTAGCTGCAATTCCGATCGGAGCTTATGCGCCTAGATGGTTCATGAAAGATGTCCATTGTGATCCGGAAGAAGCTGTTCAAATTCATCAAGATTTGCAATCAATGCAGTCTGTAGGCATTCATTGGGGAACTTTTCCAATGGCAGACGAAGACTTCATTGAACCTGCATTAGAACTTGCCAGATGCAGAAACTTGGCTGGATTATCGAGCAATAATTTTTTCACCATGGCTCATGGGGAAACTATTTGTGCTGGGGGTTCATCTTTGTATGATTTTGCAGACAGTAGAAGTGATTTGTATGAATTATACATCAACTCTTTAAAATTAGATTTAGTGGGTTAATCACAGATTGCTATTATATTTTCAATTTATTGTGCAGTCTTAAAATGTATTAGAGTTTGTTCAAAATTTAAGTGAGTTTTATGCTGTCAATAAAATAATCTCAAATTAAGAAAAAAAATGCTTTTAAGGTGCAAATTATCAAATGCAAGACATAAGTTATATTTTAAAAATTAAATCATCCATTTGCTGCGAAGTGAAAATGTCAAAGTTTCAGTTTTCATTGGAACTATGACCAGCACTGTCAATAGTATTAGTATGTTGCAGAGATATATTTTCGTGCTCAGTTTCTGAATTTGACTCAAAAACTCTTCTTCTCTTGTGATCGTTCCGAACACCTTTGTTGCAAACTTTCTTATTAATATTTGCTTGATTCATTGCTAAATCGAATAATAACAATGCTAATTCTGGTGCACTTTCAACTTCTTGTCGAAAGTTCATATCTTCTGCTAAATTAGCACAATTTTCACCGATGTATTCCACACACGCATCTTTCAAAATATTAGCATCGATTCTAGTACTGAGAGCAAACAATTTTACCACATTTTCATCGTTTAAATATTTTCCAGTCTCACATTCGCATAACTTAGCTAATTCTTCCATCAAATACTCTTTCGCCATAACCAATAGTGAAACAACCTCACCAATATTGCTTGAATTAAGGTTTTTAACATCATTTGAGTAAATGTATTCTAAAGTGCGTTTAAACGTACCAAAGTCACCATCGATAACCACTCTACCTTCGCGACTCTCCATCATCCCTCCTTCTCTGAACATTGCTTTGAAATAGACACTTCTAGCCGATAATATCGATTTATGAGCTTTTATCTCGTCACTATTTTCACCAACAACAAATATTACATCAGGAAATATACTGTCATCCAATAGTTCCAAGAGATTAGACGAAAGTATTAAATGATCTCGCTTAATATCTTTAACCGAAGGAGGTTTTTCAGTCCGATATTCCACCCATATTTCATCTAAACATAAAACAAAAAATGAAAAGAGTTTGGGAAATATTCAGTCGAATTGAACAGATTCTTGATAACTAACCATGTTGCATCAAATGTACTTCCTCTGGTGTTTGATTTCCATTTAAATCATCAACAAATGAAAAGAGTAAATCTAAACAAAATTATGAGTAAAAAGATTTCATTCAGCTAAATAACTAATCTTATTTTCTAAATTACATTACCTTCCTTATTTAATCCGTTGTGCTTTGCGTAGTGCCTAAAGAGACAGCTGAATGTTTGGTTTTTTTGCATTTGGCAAGGGTATGGTTCGTCTACAGTATAGCGTGGTAAGAAATAATATGAAAATAAAAATCCTTATTTACTGTACAGTACCTTTAGAAACTCTTTTTATTTTGCGTTGATTACCCTCAATGAATAAATCATGCTTTGGTTTGACTATGAATTCTACTGATGTTTGCCTTGGAGCAGCATTTGCAGACATTACAGATTGTGCGAAAAGACCAGATTTTCTGTAATCTGATTATTTTACAGATGCAAAGTGATAGATGAAGAAAATATACTGTTGTGGGTTTTTTGTTTTTCATAATATTAATATTTATTTACCGGTACCCAGGGTACCGGAAAAAGAGGCTCAAAAAAATCTTGACCCTCATCAGTTCGAATTACACTAAAAATAATCTTTTAAGAGCTCTAATGAGTGTTTTCATAAAGGTTTTTTTATCAATGTATTTTCTTAGGTGTCTGATGTAATACAGTAATAAGGCGGATAGACTTTTCTTGATTTTGTTTAAAGAAAGCTTTATTATATTAAGTTAAAAAAATAAAAAATAAGGAGAATTACAAAGAATTTCTCTTCAAAACAATTAATTGAAACGCCGAGAACACGGGTAGTCAAAATAGGGCTCTTCAAACAACCGAAGAAATTATACCGATCGTTTCTAACGTTTTAATCCATTAATCAAGACTTTCACAGGTCGAGTGGTGTAGTGATTTTCTCCCCTAGTTTATTTGTTGCAAGATTTTTTTTCGTGTACAAAATCTTAAAATTCTGTACATTAACAAAATTTCATCGGAAGTATCATGCATAAAAAGCTCCCCCGCTGTGTAAAATGCGACTCAAAAGCTCCCTTAAAGACTCGCTCTTACATTAAAGAGTCTTTTTTCCTCTTTCTTTTAGATGAGTATAAAGCAAAATTATTATCAAGTAATTTTGATAATTGACCTTTAAACAAGTAAGGGTCGGATTCAAGTGGAAAATCCAAGGTTAGAATTAACATAATTCTTAATTAAATTTGAGTTGACATTGAATCATTAAGGAATGGTAAGTGAATTGGGTAAAAGGTGAATTTTTGATTGAACGGATTATTAATAAAAAATTTCTACCGGCAATTCATCTCAAATTATTATACTGCAGACAACAGGTTGCATTGGAAAAAGTAAACAAGACAGAGAATAATTCACATTAATTATTTAGCCCCGTCCATTAAAGCCAACAAATCGTCATCATCCCTATCTGTTCCTTTAGCACTTGCTGAACTCTTTGCACCGTCGTCCAAACCCAGGGATTTCATATATGAATCGATTGTTTTCGCATCTGCTGTACCATCAATATCAATGAAAGTATATTTACTATACTCTTCCTCTTCCAATCTGTCGTTTGTATCATTTTCGTCCGGTAAATCTGTTTCTCCTTTTGAAGATGACTCAACGAATGGCTGATTCGCAAATAAATTGATTTTAAATGGTTTTTGTGTGTCCTTAGAGCCTGCTTTATCATCATAACTGAAACCTAGCAAATCAGACAGCAAGGTCAATTCAGCTTTAGCAGAAGATTTAGCTTGTCTTGGAGAAGAGCTTTTCGCTAATTTTGACTGAGAAGAAGTTGATGGAAAATTAATCTTTGGATCTGCAATCAATGGAGTAAGACTCAATGTTGAGAGAACATCCCTATGTTTGCTACCTAGTGCACGAGATGCTTCATTAATTGAGGATGAAACAGGCAGAATATTTAACCCTTCTCCTTTGAATGTGTTATCTGCAGCATTATCACCAGCTTTCAGATACATATTACATCCTAATCTGGATGTTGAATCGAGTACTTCTTGACACTCATAGCATTGATCGCTCAAAGTGTGGTCATACGACTTCTTTTGAACGACCTTACCGTTTTCAAAGTAGCGTACTTGACCTGGTGTTTCTGCTCCAAACGGAAGACTACCTTTGTTGCTCACAACCAATACTCCTGTTAAAGTTTGAAGATTTTGTTGTAGAAACAACGAAACTTTTATTTTTCTACCCTATTTAAAAACGAAGAGAAGCATTTAGAATGACAATGAGGGTAATCAATTAAAATAATCAATTGTCAAAACCACCTGAAAAAATTGGTGCAAAACCTGCTGTAGTAGTAACCAGTTTCCATTTGTCAGTTGAGAATAAATATCAATTGATTTTGATATGGCAATTTGAATTAGGCTTGTAACACCGTCTGACTTGACCATATCCACCAAAGAATCTAAATGGTTAAGCGTAACTTGCAAGTATTGATGTGGGGATTTACAAGAAACAATTTGGAATTTAACGCCCATGGTCATGAGATCATATAGTTTATCCATGCTGGTCTTGTTGAGCCTTGGTTACACAACAAATTCAAGGAATGTATGATATAATTGCAAATATATCAAATAAAATATTCAATACCAAAATACCTCATAATGGATGAGTGAGCCAACTTTTCGAAAATTTGTTTTGTAGATGCCACGGAATAAATTTCTTGTGGTTTGAATAACTCCTCCAAAAATAATGGTGTATACATTGTTCTAACAACATCTTCCAATACTTTACGAGACTATAGAAAACATAATCGAATAATATCATTGTTTGTGATAACACAGTTCAAAAAGCATACAAAAGTTGTTTAACCTTTTCTTCTGGCACATTTTGCGCTTGAAGTCGTTGATGAAGAATATAAATCATCTCTCCACCCATGTTTAACACAATTATTGGCATAGCAAGTAAAGATCCATACATCTTAGAAGCGTATAGTAGATCTCAGTTACGAACCGCGAAAATACAAAAAGAAGTGAACCCGGAACTGCAAAAAACAAAAAATATAACTTTAGAGGCGTTTCGGATTTACGTTTTTTTCAGATTATTGGTGTTTTTTGAAAAACACACATAATTTAATGCACAACAATAATTTAATAACAAAGTACACAGAAAAGGTACTATTTATCAAAAGATTGCTTTACTGTTGTTGATGTTACGAATATATATTACAAATTGAAGTTGGTAGTAGAAGAATTTGGGAGTTGGGAATAATGCACAACAAAAGATTACATTCAACAGCAACAGCAACAGCAATCAAACCACAGAGGTTTGATGCAGAGTTGCTTGAATATTCTAATAAACAAAAAATGTGGATGTGCAAAGTCTAGCAATGAAAAAAGTCAACATTTAGGCTGTTTGGAAAGAATTTTTTTATTACCTTCGTACCTGACAACACAGGAGTTCGAATGAAGTTTATGGCGATCATCTTCCACCAATACCTTTCTCTGTACAGTAGATTTTGTTGTTAATTGATGAGCTGATATGTTATTGAATGTTTTACTTTACCCTACACATTGTAATTTATGTATAATATAAGTATTAAATATTATGAAGATGGATTTTTTTTTGTGTGAAAAAAAGTGGAATCAGATTAGGGCTTAATCCGAAACCGCGCGCAGTTCACTTTTACTTTATTACGTGTTGCAAAATCCAAAGTCAAATAAAGTTACCCATTTTTTTCCCGTTAAAAGCGAACGGTTCGATCGCTTTCCTCAAAAAAAATTATTTTTTTTTGTCCAAAGCTGAAAATAAAATAGACCTTTTCTGAAGGTGTTTGATATAGAAATATAAACATATATTGTTTTGATACACTACATAGTTACAGATATATTGATAGAGATCATGAAACATCCACCAATTTAGTCAACTTATTTTTCTCTCACGGTAATAAATATCGGTTAACGTGAGAAGTTTTATTATTTGAAAATATGAGAATAGGCTTACAATACAAATATCAATCATTAGATTAACATTTGGATTGCTGTTACATTTTTGATTTTATCCGTTTTTCAACTTTTCATTTTTTCAGCTTTTCTATATAAAAAGAATTGTTAGAATAATATTAAAATGTAGAATAAAAAATTAACAGAAGATTAATAATAATACAGTATGTTATTAAGGTAATTCAAACTTTGGTCGATCAACAAAGAATTTAATATTCACAGTGGAAGGGGGTCTTTACTAATCAGATATTTTAATATCTAATACCTACAGCTACGAATGTATTTATCAATTATAAGCTCATTTCCATTTTCTTCGACGATGAAAACGATAATTACCGTTCTCATCATTAAAACGATAATTACCGTTCTCATCATTAAATTATTAATTTGAATTGTTAAGAGAAAAAATTGAACCAAAATTTATTATTAAATCTCACTAATAAAAAAAAATCACCATCTTAATCTTGCTTATAGCTTACGGTAGAAACCAAGGAGAGCATAATCACTTCAACATAGCATAATAATTAATATATTGCAGCAAGTTTTAGATAGTCCTCAGCAAGTTCTGTGACCATATCAAGGGATAATTCTTCCTCGGCAGAAATGTTTAACGCATTTAGTCCTTCTTTCGCGGCTGCTTTTGCCAAGATACGAATACTTTTTCCACACAATACTATTTTGTCAGTAGCATGCTTGGAACAAACAGAGATTGTTTTTATTACAGCTACTACCATTTCTTCATATTCTTGTGAGGTTATATACCCATCAGAATTACTATCCGAGACCGCAAAAGCAACCATTATTTTCTCTTCCAATGGAGAGCCACCACAGAGAAAAGACAGGCCACACACAATATGAGTAAATGAAATAGTGTCCTCGTTACTGTCGCTTATCTTTAAAACCTCAAATAATCTTTCCGCCAAAGATATAGCGATTTTTACATCTTGGTTTGAAACATCAGCTTGAGCGATAGACGCTGATACCCATTTCATCCATGATTGAAGTGACAATCTACCAATAATAGCGAATTTTCCTAATCGTTCCATAATATCATCGGACTGCATTGTCTCTAAACCGAGGATGGAGCGAGCAGCTCGCAACTCCAGCACCATTGATGAAGGAGGATACTGCGCGTCATCCAAATAAGGATTTTCTTCATCTTCATCATCGCCGTCACCACTAAAAGCACTAAATGACATTTGATTCGCGCTGCTATCATCATCACCATCAGTAGCTTTATCAAAAACTTTCAAATCTGTTGCAGCGATTTGTGCTTCATCTTTGGTTGCATCGATCATTTCCAATATTGAAGAAAACATATCGATGAATCGATCTTTTGATATAACAAAATTTTCATCGGTGTCCTTGTGCTTGATCTTAGCAATAAACTCCATTCCGTAATTCTTGGCATCTTCGTCGATACGATTCATATCAATTTTTCTGGGATCAAGAGCTGCTTTTGCCTTGAGTAAGTCAGCAATACTTTGAGTAACAACTAAAGGATTCATATGATGTTTGGTGTGAGTGATTCTTGGTGATACCAATAACTCTAATAGATCAAATGCGGCATTAGCTCTGGATTGATAAGAACCACCACAAAAAAGCAATAATCCTACACCTAAAACACGAATATTAGTAGAACACGGGTTTGCATTATCTTCAAATATAGAGAATAGTCTTTCGAATACAAAATCAGCTATAGATCTTTCTAGCACTGATAATGCAATATAGTGATGTGAAATCATTTTTGATATGCACTTATTATAGTCTAACTGGTTCAATTTTCCTTTGGAGTTACATACTGAACGCATTTGGGATAATACGTCGTAAGGAGGAAGTAGCTCCAACCCAAGAATAACTTTAGCTTCCATCAAAGGAATACTACCACCGTCGTATTGGACAAAGAAAGATTCTATTTGAGAGTCTTCTAAATATTCAGGGACTTTATCATTTGATTCCTTTTTTCCGTTAAATTGGGTTACACCGGCTTCAATTACTTGTGATAGAAATGAATCAAAATGCCCTTCTCCAATTTGAAGCATATCAAGACCAAGCTTCATACTATGACTTAACACTTCCAAAAACTCGACATAATTCAATTTGAATCTAATCTCTCGATTTGCATCAGTTATCATTAGAAATTTCGTAGATATAGCATGTGCTACATCATTTGGGCGACAACCAGTTGTGGCAGGAAGATCACTATTGCAGTAAAATATTATTTTAACCAACTGCAACAAGAAGTAGTAGAGTATTGAATCATTGACATAATTTAAATCCCTTTTGTCGCTGCCATTCTTATAGTGTTCATTTTGGCTGAAGAATTTGAAAAACAGGGGCAATGTAACATCAGGTTTCATCTCTGTGACTAGTACGACAAATGCAACAAGGGAATGGATCAATATTCGATCATTCGAAGAAGACCCAACAAGGTTGAATATTTGTTCAAGTACACCCATTAGTTGCGAGTCAAATCCTACATTTTTCGCTAAATCAGTATTTCTTGTGAAGTAAATATTACTGAATATATTCATAAACTCTGTTCTAGTAAAATATTCCATTGCTGTTTCGTTGGACTTCAGCAAAATTTTGAATAATTTTTCAGTGTTATCACCATGTAGTCTTAAATACGTGCGACAATTGGTTATGAAATGCTTCAGTTTTTGCGTTGCCGTTTTGCTACGAAGCAGTAAAGATGTGGTTGATTTATTTCGAATCAGAGATTTATTTTCATCGCCTTCAGGTAATGGGATGCTTGATAATGATTCAATTGCTACTATTGCGAGATCTCTTGATGGTGAGAAGGTGGTTGAGGAAAAATACCAAGCGCAAAATTCTCCATAAGATAGGTAATAATTGCCTCCATTATTTATAGATGAATAGCATTGTATTGCGGTCCCAATTGCCAAATCTTTGGGCGATATACAAGAATAAGCAAATTTATATCGAGAATCTGATTCCAACAAGTGTTCAAAAGCAATGCAAAGGACATCAATAAACTCCTCTTTATGAACTAGATTATCTCCGTTAATATCTAGGAGCTTGAATGCGGTTTCTGCACCTTCGTCAGTTTGCATCGAAAAGTCGTCAGTTTCACTATCAGCTAAGCTATTAGAAAAATAACTATCATTCGGATTTGATCCATGCTTCAACTTATCAATCACATTTGCAGTTGCATAGGTAATGAGTTTCAAGGACTTATCTTTAAAAGAGCTTGCAAACTTAGCGATGATATATATGGGATAAAGCGTATTTATTTGATCTTGAAATCCAATAATATTTTCCATAGAATTAATATGGTAGTTGTCATTCTGGAATGCTGCGACACAAATCGACCGTAATTCTTTGCAACTAATACCATCATATATGCAAATTATTCGTAGTTGGTCTGAATTGGGCTCCAAAACTTGTATTTTATACACATTCATATTTTCGAATGTCTCCAAATATCACACTCTATGCAATGTTTTGTGGGGAAATCAAATTTACTAAACAATGAAATTAAAAATACAATAAAATTTCAACAACGACTTAGTAATAAAATACTAATCTTGTATCTTCTTGTTCAAACTTATCAGCCATAAAATGCAGAAATATCACAATAATGATACTAAAAAATAGTTTGATTACAAAATAATGATACAGAATATAATTAATAATAATTGTATAAATGTTGATTTATGATTATTATGAATTGTGTAATAATTCAAATAAGAGAAGTAACCATCATCAGTGAGGAATATATTTCGTCTCATCAATTTAATTCAAAATGCATTTTCAATAAAATAATAAATAATAAACCAAAGTTTGTAGTGACTGTACCTGTTTAATAAAAATTTCGAAAGAAACTTGTCAATACTGGATACGCAACGCGCAATGCTAAAACAAATAATGATAAGTACAAATATAAAGTTTAAAACATTAAGTTACCGTCTAGTGCCTATGTTAAGAACGTGCTTATGTTAAGAACTATGCCACTTTTTAGAAAACTTTAGTTAAGAAAAGCAAAAATTGAAATAAATAATTATTGTAAAACTTAAGTAAGAAAAGCATAAATTGAATTATGCTACTAAAGTTAAGAAACTAAAATACTCTCAAAACGGTAAAATACGGTAAAAATAGCACAAGTAATTTGTCACATATCA
>VKHH01007417.1:0-10836 GCA_015144975.1 Epipyxis sp. PR26KG | reverse complement strand
TAATCTTATTAAATAATATTATTATTCTTTTTAATCAATGCCAGCAAAAAACAATTTTTTTAATTCAAGCTGCTTATATATTATTATTATTATTATTATTATTATCAAACTATTTTTATTGTCATTATTATGATATTTCTGCTGATAAGTTTGAACAACAAGATACAACATGCAATTATCATTTTAAGCGTAATAATTATTATTTTTTTTCTTAGAGAAACATTCAAAGTATGTATTGTTACTCATATGCCACTAGTAAGTGTTCGAAAGGAATTATTCAATACTGATAATGGATTTCCCCGTATAGATAAATTTAAATTATTTTTGGTGAAAAACGAATCAGAAAATGATGAATCTCTGTTGGAATCATCCGGATGAATTTTTATTATGAATCTTAAGCCTTGGTCTGTTTAAAGAATAAGCATAGACATAATCCAAAAGTAAGGTTTCCAAATGAGAAGATAGATTCAATAGATATTCATTCAATTTATTATAGCTATATTTTCAACATATTGCCAGTCAAGAGTTGTTGCAATTCTATTGGTTTATTAATCTATTATTTGTATTAATCTTATTTCTTCAATTATTAAAACATGTTGTTAATGTACTATGGTAACGTACTGGAATATCGGTTTTGAACAATGTATATAATTAGTACATATTATTTTTAATAATTGCAGTTTTGCTGCAATTAGTCTTACAGCGATTTGAAAATAGATCTTATTTTAAATAACAGCATACACTGAAAAAGGTACAGCATATTATAATAAAATATATAATGTAATGTAGTATACTGTATTACTTATTACTTAGTTAATTATTTTTATGTGTTATTTTTAGATCGCTCATCATATTAATTTAAATTGTGGAACAGCAACTGTAATGATCATGAAAAGAATTTCTTGAAATTCATATAATGAATGTACTATATATCGTCTGGAATTTGTTGACATCAAACACTATTTTCAAGATTTTGATAAAATAAAAATAATTATAAAAAATAAAGTTTAGAATTATCATCAAAATAATTTTTATTCACATTAAAAAGGTTTCATTATTGATTACTTTTTACTTTACTTTATTATGGCTGTTCTTCTTCAACATTTCGTACATCTTCTAAGTTTTATTCTTTAACAAACAATTTATTTGTTTTATCTTAATATTTATTTGTTGTTGTTAAAGGTTGGAGGTTGGTATGCAGGATAGCAGGATTATTAAATGAATTAATTAGCAGCAAACACACTATCAACATAATTTTGAAATATAATCTGGATAAGAATTTCCATTTCAATGTTAATTCATCCATTCATTTATTCTTTATCTGCCGAAATAATCAAACTTTTTTTTGTCATTACCGGCGGTAGTAGGATATCTTTTATAAATAAAATACAATGATATACCATATACCACAGCATTATAGAAAAATTTAATTGTTGAATAATAATGATATCATAGTCAAGCATTGTTACAAAATAAAAATAATGCATACATATATCCAAACATTTTTATAAAAATCATCTTGCTTCATAAATGATTATAATAATAAACATAAAACAACCCAACAATCCAATAGATATTAGTTTTTGTTATTCCATTTGTAGTATTCTATTATTCAAAAGCTTTCTGGTTCATATTATATTTTTCTTCATCTGAAAGGATTAATATAGAATCTAAATTTGATTCAGAAAGGATTGATCCATTATTTGAACGTACAATTAAATTATTAAAATATATTATATCATCAATTTGTGCCTCTTATGCTTCATCATCAAACCATATCGTATTGACATCTTTCTCTATTTTCTCCCTAGATAATGAATCAGGAAATAAAGTTGAATTTTCTTTGGATAAATTGTGAAGAATATCAATAAAATCAATTTTACAAAGCATTAAAAGTTGAATTAATATATATTCTTTTGCTGCAACTACTATTAAAGTCATAACTATTTTACTTTCTGAAAGATTATTTATTGTTAGGAATCTCATAAATAAATGAATTGCAAACAAATCAGTTAGAATTGTTTTAATTTTTGTATTATTTTCTTGTTGCAATTGACAAGATGTAGAATAATGAGCAATAGATTCACTTTTTCATTTGTTTTTTTCTGGTTTAAAAAGTTGTTCAAAAGGTGATTTGATATTAAGAATAACTGATACTGTGTCCAAATTATACACTTCATTTTCTATGTCTTGAAATATAACAAGGTCACCAGCAGATCCAAACAGTTTGAATTTTATTATTATTATTATTATTATTATTATTATTATTATTATAGTTATTAGTATTATATTCATTATCTGGAAGTAGTATCTCACCATATAAATAATCTTCGTGATAATCAAATTTAAATTGTTGGTTTTCAGTATTGAGTTCATCTAATATCTTCAAAAATCTTCGAAGATACGTTAGATAAATGACTTTCAAATAAGAAATTTTTTCATATTTAATGTAAATTTAAATGCGAAGCTTCCAAATGATTGATTTCTTTCTTTAGAAAAGATTGGAAAAGATCTCTGTTAACACCTAAAAACAATTGCGAGAAAAAAAATTCTTCAACTGCATCAAAATTTAATTTTGCTTGAGTTAAGTCAAAATATCCTGTGGTTACCATAGAGCAATTGAAATGCAAAAATTGTATAAGACCTTCTTCCATGGACAATGGCTTAAATTTGGATATTGAATATTCCACATCAATATAACATCATTTTTCAATGTCCTTTTCAAATAATCATCATCAAAAGAGATGGAATATGTGTCTTGGAAGCTGGCTTGAACACTATCATGAAATAGTTCTTCACCATTCAAAGTTCCAGCTGCGAATCTGTTAATCATTCGGTATAGATACGCAAACCTTTGCAATTCCTGATAAAACAATTGCTCTAAAAATAGAAAATTAAATGAATTAAAACATCGATAGTAAGTCATACCTTAAATTAAAATAAATAGGGCATATAACAGACTGTAGAGAAATTGAGAAGATAAATACTGTATTTTACTACAGTACGTACAGTATTTTTAACTCATAAGTATCATCATTCCAATCGTAGTATATTATACAACATTATAAGTAACTAACAAAAATAGAAATTACAGTATAAAAAATGATAAAATTTAAAATTGAAGTCAAGGCTTATGACTTAATCTACAAATTAAATTGAAAGAACCTATAGTTAATGTAATCAAATTTCTTATACATGTTTATTTCCTCCATAGTTTTGAATTTAACAAATACAATACATCGGGTATAGAGTATCCGTGATTAGTTAATGTATGACTCTAATAAGTAACTTATGATGAATGTATTTTTTTATTCTTTGGTGGATAAAATATAAAATTATACCCTATACCATTTCTTATATTCTCTACTACATATATAGTAAACCCCTCACACCCAAAATAACTTACAATACCACCTAAAAACAATTTAAACCGAATATGGGAATATATTAAAAATATTTATATTGTGTTATTATTTTTCTTTTAATATTTTAAACAAATTAAAAATATAACATGCGTTTTTTGTATATAAGAATGAACCAATAAAGTGATCAAACATTACAACTCAAAACAATATGAACACAGTAGTAATAATCGATAATTATCAAAACAAAAGTAAGAATAATTAATTTGAATAATTATATTTATTTATTTGATGAACTGTTGAAGGTGGAAAAGTTACCGGCCTGTATATATATGAAAATGTCAATAACTACATATATGCAAAAAGGCAATTGATTCATCTGGCATCATCACTTTACCACAATTCCAAAATTAACTGGCTGTGTAGATTGTGTATTCTTTAAAAAGAGGATGAGGCTTTTCACACGCGATGATATCTATCATTTAATATGTCAAAAGTGAATATGATAAAAATATTTTAGGAATGGTTAGAAATTGCAGTTATGTAATTTTTCTATTTCTTGTCTTGTTGTCTTGATCTTGCAATCCTCGCAAATTTTAGAACTATATTAACGATACA
The DNA here is from genome assembly GCA_015144975.1 of Epipyxis sp. PR26KG. Classification (NCBI taxonomy): domain Eukaryota; class Chrysophyceae; order Chromulinales; family Dinobryaceae; genus Epipyxis; species Epipyxis sp. PR26KG. The sequence goes on along the minus strand of VKHH01007417.1, from coordinate 6,856 downwards.
ATATACAATACGCGCGTTTCTATTGAAGTACACTACATGAAATGCCACATCATTATTACTATCAAACAAGAAGTATATCTTAAAAGCAGGACTTTTATCGCTGATAGTTACTAATCGATATTTACATTTAGTATGTCAATTACTTAGTATTTAATATTTAAATGTCAATATCCATCATTCCAACTAAACAATACTCTGTGTATGAAATCAATACTATATTGAAGCCTGTATTAGCCACAGAAGACTGTTTTTCTACGTGCCTAATTAACGATGGGTATGTTATTATTACTTTTAATGCTTCTCAAATGCTCGATAAAAATTCAAGCATGTGTAACATAGTATCATTTAATCAATCGATGAAGATTGTTTCCGCAACCTTTGATCAATTGAAAACGTCATTTCTTTCCTTAAAGAAATATCTCATACAAAAATATGACTTCATAGAAGATGAATTTACATTATCTAACAGTGAAATGAACAAACTAAATATAGTTCGTTTACCAAGAATTGGACGTGGAAAGCACAACATACATTTTGATCCAGAATTTTCAATCCACCATGATTCTGCTGCAAATTTTGCGGATGTAGCTGGTTTTTCCTTGAGATTGAGCCAACACACTGGAAAAGTATGCACACTTCGGGAAACTGGTATTTCATTGACAAGACCAGGTATTATAACTTGTTAGTATGTTGTTATATGAATCTATTTTATTTTTTAATGATTTAAACTCTAGCTGTTGATGAGACATTGAATAAATCTTTGAAGCACGTTTCTGACAACAGTAATTATGGTGAAGGAATGGAGTGGCATAGCGATGGAGCTGAAGGAGAATTCACTATTTTAATGTCAATTGAAAACATTGAAAGTGAAATGGGATCATTGCGCGTTGTTCCCGGTAGTCATTTACTGTACGTTGAAGGAATCGGTCACGATGAGGTACTACGTTTTTATGAAATCATTGTAAACTAATATGAAGGGACTGTTGTAAACTATGATTTATTGAAGGACAATTTAAAGCTTAAGTCTCAAGATTTACTTAATGAGATGATTTGTTACGCATATCGTGCTGGAGATCCAATGGTTATCGATGCAAGAACACTTCATAGTGTAGCTGCTTCAAATGAATGGCGACTAGTTCTATGGTTTATATTTGATACATACTAAATAAAATATTATTTATCAATCATAGAATATTAATATTCTATTGAATTTTTCGAATCATATAATGGCACGTTTGGAATAATGTGAATAAAATATTTAAGTTAAATTAAATTTGTTATATTTATTAAGTATTGAGCAGATTTAAACTATTATGGTTCATGTTATTATTTATTTCTGTAAGTTATTCTGCCTCTTGTGAGATCGTAAGCAGATAACTCCAATACAACGGAATCTCCAACTATTATTCGAACGGAATTTTTTCTAATTTTCCCAGAAATTGTCGCTAATACCACTTGTTTGGAAGGTTCTATTTCAACTCTAAACATTGCGTTGGGCAATGACTCAACAACACGACCATTAACCTATGATTTCATCCATCAAATTCATATTATTATGATAATTTTATTTATTATGATAATTACCTGAATAACATCATCTTTCAATTTCCTTCGAGGACCTTTTCCATCTTTACTCTCTGCACTTGGCGGAGTTGCATACAATCTGGAATTCTTGGATTGGAAAATAGAAGAGAGTGGAAGCCGATTTAGTAATCCTGTTTTATGGCACATATTGTTGTTGAAGTTGATTGCATTTGAATTTGAGAATGACAATCGATGCTTAAATGCAACAGAACAAGAAAAAACAAAAAATAACCACATGATAGATAATGATGATTTCATTATCACGGCACTTAATAGTACAGTAAATTAATACAATTGTTGTAGTTTTGCACCAATATATAAACGTATAAACGAAATATATATATCAATTTATTTATTTCTATGGTATATGTGATCTTAATTTAAATATATTGCTCAATGAGTATATTCAATTGGAAATAACCTTAAACTTGTAGAAAAGTTTATATATACTGTAGTAAAAATCTGATCCAGCAACTAAGTTAATATGTGATCCCTTCTTAATTCCAGTTATAACGTTACGAGTGTTATATTTGTTATTTCATACGGTAATAATGTAACAATGTAACAATAATATATTATTATTCAGCTGTTATCTTTATCATCAGCCATTTTTTATTTACCAATCCACAATCATCATTTGTGATTGTATCCTGACGTCAAATTGTCTGTGTATTATACGTGGAAAGTCACAAAATATTTATTGTTTCAACGCGTATATTCGTATATTAAACAAACACATCATTTTTACTATACATATATTATGCATCTGCAACTATCTCTTAAGTTATTAATTCTCTTGGTGGTAATCAATTCTTTGTTCTCGTATATCTGGTCAAGAAAGAAAGCTGAACAAGCGAAAGCCCAAAAAGCTCAAATAGTAAGTGTTAAACTGAAGATAAATAAGTAATTTTAAATAATTTCCTTGCTGTACTTAGGTTAATAAAAATGATGATAGTCCTGATGAATCAATTGATGGTTTTCCAACAAAAGATACTGACACTTGTATTGACATAAACGGTCAACAAGGAGATTGTGACCAACAAATAGTTGCAACAGTAAGTAAACTCCATTTTCTTGCCATTGTATATTGCATGTATTAATTGTTATTTATCTTCTCACTAACATTTATTAACCATATTATTTGTAGTTGAAAGTTTACCACAATGGTGACTGGTCGAAAGGAGCTCAAATTTCTCTCACTTCACAAGAATGTAATTCAAAGGTTGATTTAGGAGAAGTTATTTGTCCCAAAGTTAGCAATTATGCTGATTGTAATCTTTTCAGTGCATGGGGGACAAGAATAACCTCTTGTGTGGATATTAGAACAGATAATAATGTATTTGTTGTACCAGAAGGTAGGTTATTCATGCTCCCGACCCAAGGTATTGGTTACAGAACTGAGATCAATCATATCGGTATGCGACAAGGGAAACCGATCATTCTTGAAACAATTAGTGTTGAACCTAGAATTTTTAAAGTGTATAATTTTTTCACTGAAGAAGAAGCAGATAAATTAATTGAAAATGCTTTAAGTTTATCAGATGATACTCATCGATTGAAGAGGTCATCAACTGGGGCTACTGGATACACAATAGATGACAAAAGAACATCTGAAAATGCTTTTGATACACGTTCTGACTTGTCCATTTCTATTAAAAAACGAACTTTTGATTTGTTGGGTATTTTTCCTTATGATGAATCATTTGCAGATGGACTTCAAACACTTCGCTACAATAAGGTTCCAATTATTCTTGACTTAATTTTTATGTAATGTCAGTATTTCAAACTATTTAATATTCTTCACAATATATTTATAATATTTATGTTATTTTTCTCATATCATTTTTATAAAATATTTGATTCCTCATAAAAATTATATTTGTTTTATAGACCACAGCATATAATTCTCATATGGATTGGATAGAACCTACTACATCTAATGCTGCAGAACATGATTATAACAGTGCCATGGACGGTACTAATCGATATGCTACATTATTGATGTATCTCAGTGATGTCGAAGAAGGTGGTGAGACGATGTTCCCTGAGCTCCACCCAACTACAGAGACGCATCAAAAACTGAGCAAAGAAGAGGTGACTTCAATAAACTAAAATTACAGCAAAACAAATCATTCAATTCATCAATTTAAGATGATAGTTTTCCTGAAATAACATATAATAACTCGATGTTTTTAGATGGCATTAATATGTTATTATAATATAAACCACTCTGCATTGATTTTATCATAATAAACATAAATTCTTACTACTTTTTGATGAATGAATTGAATGAAAACAGAAAATCTCTTGCAATAAATTTTCTTCTCCGTTTATATATTGTAAACTTCATTTTTAAAATAGGCTAGAATAGAAACAAGTCATTATTTAAATGAAAAAAATATTTCTCACTTGTTTCCAACAGCTTCTTGGCAGAGAAATATGATTGCTGATTGCAGGTATGTCATCCCTAGCATATATATTATAATGAATAATTATAATATATTTTCTGAATTATAGTGAATAGTTATAATGATAATCATAAAATATTATAATTGAAAATTATTATTTTAATTTATTTACCTCAAATTGTGCATGAACTATTTGATAAAATGATGATCGTTACGAAAAATAATCATAATAATAAAGATAATAATTTATGAATTTAAGGCATCGCTTATCAATCAAACCAAAGAAAACAGAAGCTATTCTATTCTATTCCCAATATTCTGATGGAAGACCTAATTATTTATCAAAGCATGGAGGCTGTCCAGTGATTGAGGTGCACACAGTGCTATGTATGCTATTAATATCATGATTATAGTATTTATTTATCATATTATTAGGGTCAGAAATGGGCATCGAATTTATGGGTATGGAATGGACCTCGAAATGGTTATTGGAATAAAAATGCAATCACCGGTAAAAACGAACGACCCGCTCTTCAAAGTGTAAGTGCTTCATTTGAATCAATTGATGTGATTGGAGCCAAGCTATATTGGGAGGATCAGGTAACTTACTATACATTAGCTTGATTGCTTGCAACAATAATAAATTCATCATGCTCTTTCATAGCTGTGGGAGGAGCTTAATCCAGGTAGACCGATCAAAGTGAACACATTCGGTGGTCACAGTTGGTATGTGAAGATTGATAATGAGTTGCTCATAACATGGCTAATAGATGGTAGCAGACCTAGTCAAAGATTCGTATTGTCATCCTCCGACTTACCTTCCTACACCGCTTGAATCAACTTCACACTCATACCATGCCATGCTTCATAATAATCATAACTCACACAGAACATATATCTCAGTCCCCGCGTTACCGTGTCAAGTAGTATCGAAGAACCAAATCCCATGTTTCTTTGATATGATAACAAGTCATCAACTCCAAACACAATCTCAATTATAATAAAAATAACTAAAATAATTACTACTACAATAATGATATTATCAATTTAAGTCACATCTCACTGTTACCAGGGTTATTGTATCCACATCCATCGGAACATCAGAAACTCCACATATCATCATTTTATCATATTTATGAAATGATAATATACAAGTTATGATCTTGCTGTTTCAGTTCAGATATATCAGGTAGATATGGTGCATCCGGTGTGTCTGTGGTGTCCTGTGCCTCTATCATATTTCATATTATAATATTCGACGTACATGAGTGTTGATGTGATCTGTGAACCATACCGCATCTCGGTTAATAGTATCATAGCCTTTACAATATTATTTGTTTGAATTTTGTGAATAATAATAATTGAAAATTTTATCAAATTAATTTAATAAAGACTTTGCTTTTATTTAAAAAAAATAAATTATAATCATATAATAGCAACAAACAATCTGAAATAATGAATGATATAAACAATAATAATAGTCACATAACGTCCAATCAAACAATAACAAAACTATTGCTTCTCGTCGACTAACAATTCATATTATCTCATGTCAATAATAATCATTTTTATTATAAATCAAATGAAAATGAGTATTCATTTGGAGTCGGATTTAATTTCGCTTTTTTATTACTTTTATTATTATTATTATTATTATTATTATTATTATTATTATTATTATTGTCATCACTATTATTGCTATTATTATCTGATGTATCATACTTTTTATTGAAAAGATGTGATAACGTTATACCGGGCGAAGGCGTGGTGGCCTGGTTCCAGGGGTTATTATTGACTTGCTTCAAAAATGATGATAATGAGAATGGATCATAAATATGAGCGAACACAGCTATGATATATCGTGTTCCTTGAATGATAGGATCACCTCCATGAAACACTTCCCCGCCACAGAATGATACAACTTGACCAACACCTTTGAATGAATAAATGAATGAATAATGTATTATTTAATGAACGAATGGAAGGAATATCATAATAATGATTATATTAAAAAAAATTCCAAAGTTTTCAATAACTTGTTGTAAATATAAGCTGCGATGGAGATGATCCAATTAATTGAAATGGAGTGTTACAATAGTAAGTTCCTCTGTAATAACAAGTCCCTTTACAGCTATTAATATTAATATTAATATTATGAAGCAAACAAGGATTATGTAACACCAGAGGAACTCGTGGTAGCGACCTAATTGATTGGATCATCCCCATCGCTACATACCTTTTCAACAAATGTGAAAATTTAATGACAGCAATACAATAGTAACGTTTCTAGAAGAGATCCGAAATCAAGCTAATCACATTAATAAACTTTCTATCAAATAATTTCACAAAGTTGACAAAGTTGTTGCAAATAATTCGATGCATTAGAATTATAACATGATTAGAAGCAGTCAGTCATTAGTGATAAGAAGAATAAGAATGCAAATGCTGAATCTTCTTTCGATATTGCTATTATCATAATAATTGTTATGATATAATATTTATTATTTGCCCAACACATACCTGGTCGAATGGATGAATTCAAATCAGAAAAGTAAGTTCCTCCTCCTTCATAATCATTATTGGAATTCAATGCAATTATAAATGAATATAAACTTTGATCTGTATGAACCGGAAGAAACCGTTGCTTAACCTGTGACACAATTATTATTATTATTATTATTATTATTATTATTATTATTATTATTATTATTATTATTATTGTTATTGTTATTATTTTTATTATTATTATTTTTATTATTATTATTGTTATTATTATTATTATTATTTTTATTATTATTATTATTATTATTATTATTATTATTGTTATTATTATTATTATTATTATTATTATTATTATTATTATT
>VKHH01007416.1:0-10838 GCA_015144975.1 Epipyxis sp. PR26KG | reverse complement strand
TCCTAAGCATTAAGAAACTAAATTGGTTAGTAATAATACAGGATACCACTGTAGTTTAATTTAGTTTACCTTAACAACAGCAAACCGAAGTACTAAAATACTGCATAACGAACTTAGATTTGGAATTGATTAAACAACATGATTCAACGATTATTTTTGATCATTTCTATGTTGTTGTATTGGTTTATATTGCTGTTTCACGCCAATTATGCTCATAAAAGTAACTATAATTTCATACCTCATAAAAAGGCTGCAGCACAATACAACTATTGCTTGGAACCAAAGTATGAACTTGTAGAACCAACCGCTGTTCCGACACAAGAATACAATGCTTTAAAGAGTATTTATTATGCAACTGGTGGAGAGCAATGGACAATTTATAATCAGCCTGGTAATTCATGGAATTTCACTTCACCATTACTCAATAATCCCTGCAAAGATGAATGGGTTGGAATATACTGTTGTGTTAATACAACAACAAATTCAACTACAATTACAAGACTTGATTTATATACTCTGAATCTAATCGGTACACTTCCACCTGTTATTTCAAATTTAACTAATTTAATATCATTAGGAATATTTGAAAATTTTGGTTTATATGGATCTATATCAGAAGATATAAGTCAATTAAAATATCTTCAAGAATTATTTTTAGATACTAATTCACTAAGTGGTAGTATACTACCTAATTCATTCTTTATAAAAAATAATTTTGAAAATTTATTATATTTACAATTAGAAACTAATCATTTGAATGGAACTATATCATCTCAAATTGGAAACTTACAAAATTTATTTCAATTAAATTTAGCAGGTAATCAATTCAGTAAAAGTTTACCTCATGAATTAACTCAACTCAGTTTCTAGTCCTTATCATTTTCTGTTTATGCATCAATATTGTTATGCATTACTATAATTGCGGATTGCAACATCTTGCAACGGTAAAAATATTCATTCGTTTATCAGATTACAGATTATTTCGAATAGATTCAGACTATTTTTGAATTATAGATTATAAATAATAGAACCTTCTTATGTTAGATTAGAACTCATTGTTTTATGTTTCTTATCAATCAATTCTAGTAATAAAGTTAACAACCGATCAAAATCAGCATTACTAAGGCATTTTCGGAATCAAATTTTAGTTTTACTCCACTGCAAGCATCGTAATCCAAGAACACACCGCAGAGAAAATAAATCCACAGCAACATGGGAATATCGGCCATTTTACTCTGATCAAGAAAGAAAGCGTAGAGCTTAAGAGGGCTCTCTTTATGTTATGTTTTATAGCTTCTTCTTCTTGATTAACTACCGGCGGTTGTTTATTTATTACTTGTTGACCCATTCATTCATTAATTCATCCATAGTTTTATATACTGTATACTGTCCATTAATTTAACATTTTCAAAATTATTTATTTATTTCTTCGATAACTTTATTTGATCATTCCTGGATGATGAATTTACAGCATGTACTTTTACTCAATTCTTAGCAAACCAATCGGAAAGTGTTATTAGTATCAGAAAGTTTCTGGTTGTTCAAATTTGATTTTAATCTTGATTAAACAAAATGATTCAACGATTATCTTTGATCATTTCTATGTTGTATTGGTTTATATTGTTGTTTCACGCCAATTATGCTCATAAAAGTAACTATAATTTCATACCTCATAAAAAGGCTGCAGCACAATACAACTATTGCTTGGAACCAAAGTATGAACTTGTAGAACCAACCGCTGTTCCGACACAAGAATACAATGCTTTAAAGAGTATTTATTATGCAACTGGTGGAGAGCAATGGACAATTTATAATCAGCCTGGTAATTCATGGAATTTCACTTCACCATTACTCAATAATCCCTGCAAAGATGAATGGGTTGGAATATACTGTTGTGTTAATACAACAACAAATTCAACTACAATTACAAGACTTGATTTATATACTCTGAATCTAATCGGTACACTTCCACCTGTTATTTCAAATTTAACTAATTTAATATCATTAGGAATATTTGAAAATTTTGGTTTATATGGATCTATATCAGAAGATATAAGTCAATTAAAATATCTTCAAGAATTATTTTTAGATACTAATTCACTAAGTGGTAGTATACTACCTAATTCATTCTTTATAAAAAATAATTTTGAAAATTTATTATATTTACAATTAGAAACTAATCATTTGAATGGAACTATATCATCTCAAATTGGAAACTTACAAAATTTATTTCAATTAAATTTAGCAGGTAATCAATTCAGTAAAAGTTTACCTCATGAATTAACTCAACTAAAAAGATTGGAATACTTGTCTATGGACCATAATAAATTCACTGGTACAATTCCATATAATATAGGAAATTTGAAAAATTTAACAACTTTATTTTTACATAGTAATTTTTTCACTGGAAATATACCAGAATCAATAGGAGAATTGTATTATTTACAACATTTATATTTGTCACAAAATTTATTAAATGGTTCTATTCCAGATAGCTTGGGGAATATTTATAACTTAATGGAATTAATATTAACAGATAATAAATTAAAAGGATCTATACCATCAAGTATTGGTTCGCTATTTCGTTTGCATACTTTTTTTCTTGATCGAAATTATCTTACTGGATCTATACCATTAAGTATAGGGAATATGACAAATCTTAATCAAATTAATTTCGCACATAATTTATTATCAGGTTCTTTACCAAATACAATCGGTAATTTAACAGTATTATATGGTTTAAATATATCTGATAATCATTTAGATGGTTCAATACCACTCGAATTATTTAACTGTACAAGTCTTCAATGGTTATTTTTAGAAAATAATTGGTTAAGTAGAAGTATACCAATTGAATTCCAGCAGTTAAAAGGTGTCACTCAAATCTATTTAAATGATAATTTATTCTCTGGTAATATTAATGCATTAGTTCAACACTTGGCTACATATACTTTAAATAGCTTTTTAGATTTACATAATAATTATTTCAGTGGATCTATCCCATCATCTATTGATTCACTTATTGAACTTCAATTTCTTGATTTTAGTAATAATCATTTTTCAAATTGTATGCCAAATATTTCTCAATTAACCGTTTTACAATATTTCAATTTATCAAATAATATGATATCAGGTACTCTACCATCATCTATTGGACTATTACCATCATTACGTTCTATTGATTTTTCTTCAAATAATCTCATGGGTTCAATACCAATCGAATTAAATTCCATTTTGAAATTAGAAATATTAATGTTACAAAATAATTTATTAACAGGAAAATTAGATAATTTTATTAATGCAACAAATCAAAAAGTTATCACACATATTGATTTAAGTAATAATGAGTTTATTGGGAATATTCCTCTCTCACCATTCAAAACAAGTCAACTTTCAACTTTTGCGGTAGTGAAAAATTGTTTTTCTGGTTCAATTCCTTCTATGATATGTAATGCAGTTAACTTGACAGTACTAGCATTCGATGGATTAAGTACAGCTGATAAATGCCAAGCTCGAACATTTGCTTTTATAGGGAAATCAACATATCACACAGGCCCCTTTGGTATTTATGGTAGTATTCCATCTTGTTTATTTTCAATGCCTAAGCTTAGTATCCTTCATTTATCTGGGAATCGGTTAACATCATCACTTCCATCAAATTTAGAAATCAATTTGCAATTACAAGATTTATCATTATCACATAATCTTTTAACAAATACAATACCAATGATAATACAAACAAGGAATTGGAATAATCTTGATTTATCATTTAATAAATTCATAGGAACACTTGTACCAGAATTTCATTCTATTGATTCGAATGCTTCTGTACATTTAGAACTGAATCGATTATCAGGTATTATTCCTAAATCGATGAGAGAAGCGAAAGTAATCTCTGTGTTAAGTGGTAATATGTTTGAATGTAGTTATTTCAATGAACATTCCCTTCCAGTGAATGATCCGGATGAATCTAATTATCAATGTGGATCTGATTCTTGGGAAATATCTTCATTTATTTGGCCTATATTAGCAATAATTATTATAATATCATTTGTAATTATTCGAATTTGGAATAATTATAATTCAAAATCTCAAAAATTATTATTGAATTGTTTTGAATCATTTTCATTTTCACCCCCTTCGCAATGGATGGATATTTATAACCAATCAACAGATGATTGGATCTCTTATAAATCAAGTATATTTTCTCAATTCGGATATTTAATGAAAAGTATTCGTCTTAATTTATCGAAATTAACTTTATTAATATTAATAATATATATTCCATCTTATAGTATTATGAAATTATATTATCGTTCTTATCGATATCAATATGTATGGACTGCATCATTAGCATTTATAACAGGAATAATTCCAGCTATTATTTCTTATGTTTTATTAGTTGGTTTTATTATAATAACATATTATTTTTCATATAAAATTAATCTTAATTATCATAAAAATCATCTTCATTATCATCATACTCATTATCATCGTATGTACTCTTCAGGGAAAGAAAATATTATAATTTATTATGGTAAAATTCTTGGTAATCGTCAATTTTGGAATGAATGTATTCAATCATTTGGGAAAATCGTAGCAAATTTAATTATTGTATTAATAATCAATGGTGCATATGTCTTTGCTACAATATATTTAAACTTAATGGCAGTGGTATTGGCTGGTATTGGTCTAGCTGTATTTAAAGCAACATGGAATAATTTTATTGTAATAAAATTTTTTCAAAATGATTCAGCACGACTTCTCATCATTGTGATATTATTAAATAATATTATAATACCTTTAATGGCAACTGCTTTGATTGATTCTCGTTGTTTTTATTATGCAATCATTCCTCCTCCTACTGTCACTACATCATACACATATAGCAGTTGTGTGGTATCTTATCTAATAACATCAGGTGTGGTGTGTGAAAATAATGTATCATATGTCAATTACACTTCATTTATACCACCATTCGCTTATAGTTATCAATGTGCTTCTACTTTAATGACTACATATGCTCCCATTTACATGTATATGTTGCTTTGGGGTGCATTCGGTAAACCAATTTGTTTATTATTAATACGTCATATACATCAAAAATATCCTAATAATAGAATATTAAATGCAATTCTTCCACCTTTATTAAAGAAACCGAAAGGTGTACTATCATTGGAAACTCTTCCTATATCGAATAATATAATTGATAGTCATGTTGATGCAGAAGACCTTAATGAACAACTTAAATCTTTCATTTCGAATGATAATACAACACCTTCCATTACAAGCCGTAACTATAGTTCAACTATTCCAAATAATAAATCTAATAATAACACACAACCCCTCTTTAGATCAAATGTTTTCATGTTAACATTATTACAATATGTATCTATTTTGATAACAGTTGGAGTAGTATTCCCTCCTTTGTCTGTCTTTGCATTATTAGCAATATTATTAGAAACTTATTCATTACAATTACAAATCAGCAGTTTTATAACACAAGCAAAAGAATTATTAGATAATTATTCAATCAGTCATTATGAAGATATTTTATCATCAGAAATGTCAGAAGTTCTTCAGACAATTGATGAAGTGTTTTTCCCTTTGATTTGTGCGATGAGTTTATTTTATTCATTTTTTATTTTGGATATATATGGTAATGAAGCAGGTTATAAACAAGCGATATGGTTAGCTGGAGTTATGGCTGGTACTCCATTAGGATTATTATTCATAAATATTATTTGGAATTATTGTTTCAAAAGAAATATGATCATGTCATCAAAAATCAAGCAATTATTTGTTCATTTATTACCAAAAAAGAATCGAAATGAAATTTCTAATAATAATAATAATATCGGAGAAAGTGAAACTGAAAATCATTTGTTAATAGTTGAATAATTCCTAATAATCAAAATATAAATTATTTCTTCTTTTATTCCTTTTGATCAAGTGTAATAGTTGGGATGTTTACATCCATTTTCTGCGACAATGGTTAACCAAGTGTCAATGAAAACTACAGCATTTGCACAAACTCTTCTTTGGTTTCATAATAATATGGGTGAGAGGCATGTGAAAATGTAATGTTGCATTTGGTCAAAAGGAATGGGGTTAGTGTTAATTATTACTATTATGATTATTATGATTATGATTGTTATATTACTGGAGTTAGATATATTTATTATTGTTATATAAAATATGATTTTATTATTCTATTATTTATGTGAATTGATATTTATATAATATTAAATCATATAAAATCACGGATTTTAATTGTTTTAATTAATTTTCTTCGATCAAAAAATATAAGGTTACAAATTATAATGATAGAATAAAATAAATAATAAATAATACGCTCAGAAAAAATAATATTAATAATAATGATACTTTTTTTATAATAATAAAAATATTTTAGAGTGTATTGGTATTAGAAATCATTTACAAGGTATTAAGTATGATGATTCAAATCAGTTCTAGAATGGAGATTATTAATTATACGTAAAAACTACTATTATTAATTCTGAACTATGAAGAACTGACGACGACTAAACTTTTATTAGATATAATAATGCATAACTTGTTAGTAATAAATAATACCACAGACACATTACTACCGATATATTAGTTTTATTATTTAATAATGATTATTATACATATTTAGTATCGGTACATATTTAAGTCATATGTTATGACTGTTACAAATTACGAACACAACCATTCGAATTAATAAAATGCTCAAACAACTTCTTCATTGGCATTTTTTGACGGGTACGTACTAGCTATTATTAATAAAAAAAATATTTTAAATAAAGTGAATGAATGAAGTGAGTAAGTTAAATAAAAAATATTGATTACCTGGATTTGAGCAAAATTCAAAGTAAGAGAAATTCTTTTGTTTTCCATTCATTAAAATCATTGTTTGTAGTGAAAAACAAATAGTTTTTCATGTTTTTAAGACGACATTGAGATATTGTAATAATTTAACCCCTTTGTATAGATTAGATATCAGATTAACTGTAAATTACTACTTTTTGATGAATGAATTGAATGACAAAAAAAGAAAAAATTATCTTGCTGTGAATTTTGCTCTACTGTAATTTTTATTTTATTTATTTAAAAATTATTTTAAATTAATGAAGACAATGCAAGCAGAAATTATAATACAAATTTAAGAATGAAGAGAAGCAAAACTTACTATACTACATATATATATACCGTATAGGTTTAAAAAGTAAGGGGGGTATCCTTTGGCTTCTTGGACTTATGGCGGTACATTAATTTAGTACCTACTCTTCTACTGTAAGTTACAAACCTACAGTACTAAATTCTTCTATTGGGGAGTAAATAAAAAATATGGCGGAAAAAAATGCCACTTGTTTCAAGCATTAAGGATGCACCACCTACCACCTACTCACGACTCTGTAGATATATGTGTCTGAATGTTGATATTGGTCTGGACTTGATATCTATTATGCCGGAGCGTTTCCTTTTTTTGTCCAACTTGAATAGTATTTTCAACTCCTGGAAATCATCGTTAGAGGAAAAAATTGGTGGACTTGGTAATCTTCCTGATTATCTGATATTGGTAATCTTCCTGATTTATCGACGCAATCTGATATTGAGACTGCGATCAGCTATCGGCATGACTTTCATGCATGATTATAGAGCCGATTTTTACATTGAGAAATATGATGGAAACACAAAATAATGTGTTTCCATCACTTATTTCTCAATGTAAAAATCGGCTCTATAATCATGCATGAAAGTCATTCCGATAGCTGATCGCAGTCTTAATATCAGATTGCGTCGATAAATCAGGAAGATTACCAAGTCCACCAATTTTTTCCTCTAATGATGATTTCCAGGAGTTGAAAATACTATTCAAGTTGGACAAAAAGAAATGCTCCGGAATAATAGATATGATGATGGAAACACATTATTTTGTGGTTCCTTTATTCCCACCATATCGATCAGTTGAAATTGTTCTCTACTACTACCGTTAGTTTACCGTAATAGAAATTTGTGGTTCAAACTACTTGACTCTTCCCACAAGGATGATGACTATGTCTCGCTGATAGAATTTGCCAAAGCTTATTTGAAGTGCAGAAAAATTAGATTTCAGTGTTCTACTGTTTTGAAGATGATAGGATGGACTTTAAAGCTTTTAATGTGAACAACGACAAAGAGGTAGTCGTGATTACGTTTGAAAAACATTTACCTTTAGATGGACAATTTGATGATGATTACTGGCTAATGGATGGTGATGATGATGAGGATGATGCCACTAAAAATGATGATTAAAACATTAATACAAAAAATGACTACTACTGAATCATTGTTAATTATAATTTGTTTATTATTTCATTTGTTCATGAGTAAAGTTTAGCTTGAATTTATATGATCGCCCCAGCAAAACATTGTGTAACATTATGCTGGTGAGTCACAGTTTTTCCGTTTAAAAGTATTGATCAACAATAAGAGAGACAAAATCTATCGGGAGTAAGTAAGTAGGGAGTATACAATGTAAATGATACCAAAGACGGCTATCAAACAGTTTTTCAATTAAAATTTATATTGTCCCACGTCTAGCATTTCTATAAATCCCCCCTGCTGCCACTGTATATTGTACCATAATAGATGTTTTGTTTAAAAAAACTAATACAAGTTAGGGGGAAATGAAATATTTTTTATAGGAATGCGAGACGATGGACAATATAAATTTTAGAGATTACGCATAAGGACCCATTGAAACAACTTGATGAATTAATGAAAAACTCCGGACTAACTGATACAACTGTTTGATCGCCGTCTTGGTATCATTTACTACTCTGTTTACTCCCTACTTACTTTCTCCCGATTTTGTCTCTCTTTTTTTACTTGTGTTGGTTTCTAATTTTTGTAAATATAATAAAAAATACAAAAAATTAAGAAAGTTATAAGTTTATAAAATTTAATTTTTTTTATATTCTGTCATATAAATATATATAACAAATGAGCAACGATTTTACACCTTTTCCAGTTGTTGAAGATTGTCGAATTCAACACATCAACAAAGATAATTTGGCCGGAGCTGGTCAAAATACCTTTCCAAGTTTTTCATCAAATAGTGCGTCAATAACCTCCATTATATTTAACATTCAAGTGCTAAGTATGTCGACAGTGATTGATCGAGAAGTTTTATTACAATCCATTTTATTACAATTTACTATTACTTGTACTAATGTCCCAGTTGGTAATATTGCAATGGATTATATGCACAAACAGATGCAATTCAAGCATTTCCATTCAATTCATTAATATCCACTATATCAGGAACTATAAATAATACAACAGTTAGTTTAAATCAACAAGATAGTTTTGCACAACTTTTGAAAATGAATAATGACGAAAGTTTGAATCGATACAATTCAATGACTCCTGATAGTTTTTATTTATATTATTATGAAGATGCAGTCAATACCAATGCAAATGTTTTATCTGGCTTGGATGACACTATGTTATTAAATCAAAACATTCTTCCTCGTGGATGTTTTCCAATCTCATTTGCAGTCGCACACAATACAACAGGTGGAGGACAAGAACATCAACCAATGTAGCAGATACATGGAGTATTGTAGCAACTGTAACAGCTACTGAACCATTATTTTTAAGTCCATTATATTCAAAAGTTGTGGCAGATAATGTTGCCAATAATGAAAAACTATTTCCACTATCCACAGATTTGTACAATTTATATGAAGTAATATCTGACCCATTTGAACTTGGTGCAGTCCAATGCATAGCAACATATCCATCACCATGTCCAACATAACTAAATTGTGGAGCATCTGGAATTGTGCTAGGAATTGCTTGAATATCTACACCTTCTCCAATACCTAATGAATTCATTGCATAAACATTAAAATCATTAATTCCATCAGTTAATCCATAACCCTTTCCGGACGGCTACCCCAATATTGTTAGGGAGTTCCATTTTCTAGAGGTTCCAGCCGGGGCCGTAGCCGCGGCTACGGCTTTTAGCCGTCTCAAACAGGCGGCTTACGGCTTCAGCCGTTAGCCGCGGCTTTTCAATAGCCGCAGCCGCGGCTTCATAGAGATTTGCTAGATAAAACTTGTGGCTGTACCGTGTATAGTGTAAAATATAATAAATAATTATAAATTGTGAATTGTAAATTGATAAATTGTGAATTGTAAACAAATTGTGATCTTTTTGCTTTGATCAATCACCGCCATTGTCATCATCATGATGAGTAATAATAATAATAATAATAATATATAATAATAATAATAATAATAATAGTAGCAACAACAACGAAAATAATAGTAGTAGTACAACTTACTTCCTTAATACTCCGGTCGGCGCAACTACTGAGAGAGACAAAAGAGCTACTGCTACACTCGCTAAGCCAGAGAGTACTGTTCATTGGAGTTGGAATTATTTTGGCTTGTATCCGAAAATTTTAGTTGGAAAAAATAATAAAAATCTGGCTGCTTGTACCATATGCAGAGATAAATTTAAAACTGATCATGAGAAAATGCATGATTCATGGGAAGTTAAATACAATTCCAGTACTTCCAAACTTATTCAACACATAAGTACTCATCATCACAATGAAAATCATCCGTCATTTCCTTGATTGATGATGATGATAATGATGAAGAAGGAGATGAGATAATGATGATCGATGAATGATATTATGAATGATGATAATTGTGATAATATTTATTTATGTATATGTTGCTCTTCGTTTTTTTTTGTTGTATGTTGTTGAGGTGAGGTTAGTTGATGATCGACGATGATAAAAAATGATTGAACGAAGAAGAGAAACAAAGAACGT
>VKHH01007415.1:0-10839 GCA_015144975.1 Epipyxis sp. PR26KG | reverse complement strand
ATTATTGTTATTATTATTATTATTATTATTATTATTATTGTTATTATTATTATTATTATTGTTATTATTATTATTATGATAAGTTTAAACAAAAAATAAAAGATCAAATATCTCTTAAAACATTATTATTATTATTATTATTATTATTATTATTATTATTATCATTATTACTATTATTGTTATTATTATTATTATTGTTATTATTATTTCCGGTTTCCAAAATCATCAAACAAAAACAAAAAAACAATTGACAGAACAAATTATGAATCAATGGATGAATAAGAGCGAATGCATCACATTTAAATTATAATAATATTATAAACCAAACATAATTAGTATTATATATTTTTTAGTATTTGTGTCGTCCATAGCCAGTGGCTGCAGGAGGTTGCTGTGAACCATACCCATTATTTATATTATTATTAGCATTATTATTATTATTCAAATTAGAATTAGTTGAGGATGAACCCATCACACCGAATTGAGCTAATCGACTAAATCGACTTCCTGACCCACTTCCAACAGCTGCATTTGTACTATTATTATAATTGTTTCCATTAATGTTTGCATTGATTGATCCCAGGGGCTTACTATTATTATTGTAATTCGATGATCCGTATCCTCCAGTAGGAAGGACATTACTAGGGAGGGTACCTGATGTATTTAATGGTGCACCGTTACTCGATGGGACTTGATATTTCACTGGCTTCACTAACCCTGGAATCCTGTGATAATACCAAACAAAATTATTAATATTACAATAATATATATATTTTATAAATAAAGCAACATGATTTAAAGAAATTGTTAATGTTGGCATTGAATGTATAATATATGCATTATTTATGAAAAAGAGAAAATAATAATAATTAAAGAATGATAATTATAATAGTTTGAGGATAAATTGACAATATTAGTAATTATAATAAAAAATATACCAGTAAATGGATTAATAATACAATAAAGCTACCATTATCTAGTGTGAGTATGTTTTTGGATTGAAAAATAATAGCAATTATATGATATATTTTGGAAATATGCTGATTTTCAACAATAATTATAATAATATTATATGACGGATATGAAAGTATTTTCTTCAAAATCAGCAGACTCGCAAAGGCGATAATAAAGAAATAACATTATTATTACCTGCTACTATTCCCAAATCCATCTCCTGCACCAAAGCCTTCATTGTTTAATTCCGACTTATAAAGGGTGGTATTGCTAATGACAGGCTTCTTCGGAATACTATTACTACTATTATTATTATTGTCATTTGAGCTAGATTTGATATTATTGGCACCAAAATCACCATTTACTAATCCTATTATTTCTGCTAATGGATCATCATCACTATCATCATTATTATTATTTCGATTATTATTGTTATTATGATTAAGAGGCGGTTTGTTCATGTTCACTGGTAACATGTGACTACCATTAACATTCGATGATGATGTTACTGATGGTTTGTTAAGATTAAGATTCAAATCATATGCGAAGTCATTATTATCTTCATTTTTACCGTATCCTATCGATGATATATTAGATGAGTAGTTGGGTTGATTATTAGTAGGTGGTCCTATCCTCGGCTCACCAGCTAATCGCTGTTGAACATAAGTTGAAGTTGAGCGAGGGGCTTCAAAAGTATCTTTATTCAGATTAATCTCTGGCACGATGAATGTTTGTCCCTCTTCAATCTTTTCTTGCATCTATAATCAAGTCAAGGAAATCATATATAATTCATATTATAATTTTAGTAGTGCCTTAAAATTACTATGAATCATCATATAATATTTCATCGAAATAAAATATGAGCTTGCTAATTTGAGAGAGTTTCATGTTCATTACAATATCAAATAATTATCATTCAAACAAGAGAATACTATTGGAAGGTTGAATAAAATACCTTTTTCGCCATTGCTCGCTCTTCTGCTTTGACTTCAGCTTCTGACTTCTGCACAGGACGTCTTGTAAATGTTGGATTGGCTGGTTCAGCGCTTGACAATGGTGCGGGTAGCGTTGAATTAACCTTAACAATATTAGAACAAAAAATGATATAATGTGAAAATGATTATAAAGAATTAATATTTTAAAGTAAAACTAATTACCTGAAAGTAAGCATACTGTAAACTTTGGGAAGATGTTGGACGTTGCTGAGGGTCATATATCATTAAATCCTATTATACAAAACGAAGTAAAATGTAATAGAAAAATAAAAAAATAATATCATATAATGTGCAGTACCTGCATCAATTGTATCGCTTCTTGTGATGCATTAGGGACTATTTGTGATAAAGGAGTAGGGACAAATTGAGGAAAGCGAAACTGCATTTGTGCAGCTAACCTGAAAAGAAATATAAGGAAAAGATAAAATAATATTTTAAAAATATGCAAAATTGGAATAATTGAGATTAGAATACTGTAACTGACAAATAAATTGTATGATTTATATGAATGAAACTCACCGAAGACCTTCAGGCCAATTCCGAGTTGTAGGTGAGCCCATAATCGAACATATTTTATAAATTTCATCTGCTTCAGATGATCCAGGAAACAGGGGTCGAAGTGTGTATAATTCAGCCATAATTCCTCCACATGCCCATTGGTCAATAGGTGAATTATAATTAGTTGCTCTCAATAAAATTTCTGGTGCACGATACCTTAAAATCAAAAATTATACAAATGATAATTAAACAAAAATCAAAACTTGTAAAAAATTATTTGAAGTTTATATCATAATAATCGATTCAATTTAGCACCATCGTGTCGAAACATATTCTGTAAAAGGAGGTTTTGATCTAATTTCACGTGCTAATCCAAAATCTGCAACTTTTATTACATCCCCTTTCACTAACATATTTTCAGGTTTTATATCTCTATGAAAAAAGCCATGCTTGTGCATGAACGCTATGCCTTGAAATATTTGATACATAATATTTCGAATTTGAGCTTCTGGAAATTGTCGATCCCGCTGCTTCATTAGTTCGTATAAATTCCCTTCCATAAATTCAAATACGAAGAACAATTCATCGTTTTCTCGGATAACCTAAAGTAAACGTATTGAATTTGAATGTTTTGAATCTACAAATTTTATCATATAATCGGAATATATGATGCCTACAGTACCTCTTTTAATTTGACAATATTTGGATGATTAAGTTTCTTCAAGCTCTGGAGAATGCGACAAATAGTTTTGATTGTTGAAGTTAACACACAATGATGATATATAAATTATTACAACAATTTCTCACCTTAATTTCACGTAATTGGACGCACTCTTCCCAAGTATAAAATTTCTTTTTCATTTTCTTTATTGCAGTCTACAACACAATATACAGTACATATTTAGTGAAAACGAAACTGATAATAAATTTAATTGACGCAAATACTTACAACTTCCCCTGTTTGACGATTGACGGCTTTAAGTACTGACCCGTATGTACCATCTCCAAGTTGTTTTGTTACCTTATATCGATTCATTGTATAGTACTAAGGAAATAAAGAATATATCTTACAGTATATTTATTTGGCTGAGTGAAATGCTGGAAAAGTGTAACGTTAACAATCAACAATACTTATTGTTTACAAAATGTCTGCTGGTAAGTATTTGTACTTATTCCACAAACACTTATCATTTTTTCTATTCTTTTATGGAATAATAATAATAATCTTACCGTAAATAGTAGCAATAAAATTAAAAACAAATAATGCTGCTTGTGTGTTGTTTTTGCTGCTGCTGAAAAAACCGACAAAAAAACAGGCGTTTCATTTAAAAGAATGAATGAATGAATATACAGGCTCATTAATTTATTCATTCATTCATTCATTTAATTCCTATTAACTTAATTTAGTTGAACTGTTTTGATTTGCTCAGTTAATTCCTATTAATTCATTCATTCATTCATTTAAAAGTAGTTGAAATGGCGGATGAGTAAAATAAACGTATAGTTGAAATCAAATAACTAGTAGGGCAAATCAAAGTCAGATACTATAATATATAAAAGTCCGTATAACATATTGTTTTCAAATCAAAGTCAGATACTATAGTATATAAAAGTCCGTATAACATATTGTACCTTTTGTTTTAATAAATAATTATTGGAAAGAGTTCAAAGTATACAGTGAATAGTTAGATAACTTAATGGAACAAATATTCTCAAAGTTCTTACTCCTACAAAACCAAAATATGATTTTCGCTCAATGCTCTTGTTTTCTCTCTTCAATCATCCACTCAAAGATTATCGTGCACTATTTACTTGATAAAAGTTGCTAATTCGTTTATTATTTCATTCATTAAATAAGTGCAGCGAAAAAATTCCTGTTATTTCGGGGACAAATTCACTTGGGTTTTTGTTGGATCCCCCCAAAGTGTTTCTGATGGGTGAAATTCATGGGAATTCCTGCAAATTCTAGCCACCGAATGATGGGTAGGCTGAGTGAATAAATGAATTTAATTATTCAGATTTATTTATTCAGCAAGTTTGGCTAATTTGCTTCAATTTGATATTACAGAAAGCCAATTTGTAGTTTAGTACTGAACATGAACTGTTACGAAAAATTCTGTGTTCTGTGTTACGAAATTACATGAAATGAGAAATACAATTGAATAAAAATATTGCACCCAACGCCCAAATGGGATTCGATGGTCCGATGAAATATGAGCATTGCTTTGAAGTGAAAATTATAGACGAGACATAAAAATGAACAAACAGAAAATAATATTATATACTTGTATTTCGCCGTATTTATGTACAGATTTATACGGTTTCATTTTATAATATACAATTTAGGTGTCATATCAGAACATCAATTATTTTAATCAATTGACAGTGATTTATCTACATGCAGCAATGCATCCTATAAGGTCCAAAGGATAATCTGTGACTTGCCTTGTACTGACTTGCAAAATACTCTTTTTTCGCGTCACGGATGGGACTGATTGCTCAGTGCTGGAATTCTCTGTTTCGATGCTTGCATTTGATTGTCTCATTGACCCTGTAACACTACCTCTTCTTTTGGCCCCGCTTGCTTTTGGAACTGCATTCGATAAATAATTTCCAAAAATGTTGATTGTTTTTTTTCTCTCTGTCGTATCAAAATCAGTTTTTGATGGACTTCCAATAGGGCTTAAACAATTACTAGAATCCCTATCAACACATGTGAGAATGCCAGATTCTTCCTGTTGATTTGAAGTTGGTTTCGCTGGACAAGTTGGATTTATACTTGGCAATGTATTTATACTTGGTTTCATAATTCCAGTCACGCTACGACGACGAGATTTTTGTGTATTTTTTGCTTGAGATAGTTCTGGACTTGGTAGATTTGCGTAAGAAGATGATGTTGATGCATCAGAATTGATGTTAACTTCTTTAATCATTCCAGAGACACTTGCACGCCGACTCTTTTGTTGACATTTTTGTTGGGATGAACCAGAGGGTAAATTGAAAGAAGAATTTGGTGATAGAAAATCAAAATTCGTTTCTCCTGCTGCAGCTTTTGTTGGACTGGGAATATTTGGTAGGTGGGAACTCGTATGGTCACAGAAGCTTGCTCTACTTGCGTTGTATACTCTAGCTAGATTACTTGTTGCTATCGCTTTGGATGGTTGTTTTGATTTATTATTATTATCGGATATTTTCATATTTTCAACCCTTAATCTCATTTTTGATAAACAGATACGATACATCACACGATTAATTGTTCGCATCCAACGCCAGCGGGGTAAAGTGAGTGATAAAATGTCAACTGGATCATTCTTGACCAACCTAACAACCAATTAACACAAAATTATGTATTATACAAAATACTATATATTAATATGTTAATTATTACTTTGTGTTTGACCAAATTAATTTTAAAGGATTGAGATTTTGTGGACGTTTGCATACAATATCAGTGTAGTTAAGCAATGCTGAGGCTGGCAGTGACAGAACTGCTGTCATATCTTCCAATCGCATGTTTTCATATTTTGCTTTATCAAAAGATACCATGAACTCATTATTATTCAACGAAAATGTAAGTCTATCTTTTATAAAATTTGCTACGAAGTCACCATTAGCGTTGCGGTTAACTGATCCACTTATGGTTGCGTGAATTATGCTGGAACACAAATACATGCGTTTGCATTCTTGTCCTCGATTTGGAAGGTAACATAATACTTCAATACATTCTGCACAAATATGTTCTACAATTACAACTGCAATAGATAAAACTTCTTTGTTATCCAAAATGAAATCATTTTGCTGATTGTAAATTAAAGTCACATCTTCTCCTAGATTGAATGTTGCATCACCTTGCCCGATCACTTCTTCGTATTCATTGCATAAATTACTCCAACAGGCACAAGAATTTTCTTTTGCAACTTTTTGTATCAAAGCAATCGATTCATCACACTGCGTACTCAATAAGTACTTATGCATAAGTTGGTTACGGTTGTTGAAACTTACCAACTCTCTCCTGTAAATTGCATAGTTTTTATGGTAATCCTCGTCTAGTTCAATTGATTTTGGTCTAACTTCTGTGCCTAGCAGAATGCAAATCGCATTTATTTCTTTTGCATATTTTAGAGTGTGTAATTTATATGCGTTCCAATTTGACTTTCCGATCAGCTTGAACAAATTAGACACAGAAATAGCATTATCACCAATACTATCACCCATATTGTAATTTTGATAGCACCAGCCTTTACTAATAAATCCAGCTACTACAGAACTATCCCGATTCTGTATCTGAAGTCGATATAACTCAATAAAAATATTGTATTTTGTAATAATTATAAACGCTAATAAACGTTTTTTTTTGTGGTCTCTTCCAACGGACAAAAAAATAAATATATAAAATAAAACGCGCAACGACAACATATTCATTATTCCCATTATGGTTATAACCACAACAACAGAGTAGTATTGCTAACAAAATTCGAAAATCAATCTAACATACAGTACCTTCATTAATGGCTGCTCCATTTCGCCAATGCAGAGTATCACAGATTGGATTTGGAATGAGCAAAATTTCCGTGGTTACAAAACATGACGAGCATAATCAATTAGACCCAGATTTAAATCCTTACGATGATCAGAGTGGTTATCTGGGCAAATTTATACGAAAATACGAAGAATCATCTCCAAAAATAAATGACCGCATGGCATTATTTAAAAATGCAAAAAAGAAAAAAATGAAAGAATTACCTTCAATGGATGACGATTGTCCAATGTTAGTTCAAAATAGTGTGTTTAGACGAGCTGTATTAAAGGATATATCTTCAAGACCAGTCGTTCGAGATTGCAATAGAAATCACCACCCTTTTTTTGGTAAATCAGTAGAAAATATATATTCCAATTCAGTCGTATCTTCCACTCAAAATAGTCCAACTACCAGCGATTCTGATATATGTATACAAGAACTTTCTTCAAGCAACAATGATGCGTTAATGCATGACGCATGTATTCACAGCAATCAGCAACATGCAATCAATAATAATTGCAGTATTTCTAATCATCGAGGATCAGCATTGCTTAAGTCAAGTAGTTACCCTACCCATTCCTCACTAAAATTCAGAGTTGGTGATTTCAAACTTAAACCAATCGAAAGATTCGAACTGCCGGTTCACCCTCATGGAACAGCTACGAATTGCGGAAATGGAAAATTGGTTGAACCAATAGTTGCCATGATGCGAGGTAAGAGCAAGCTTCAAAGACGAAGGAAAGAAATGCTTGATCTACCGCCAATATATGTGTCAGATAATTCAAGTGCAGTATTTACTATTGATGATTCAAAAAATTCAACAGTAATACATAGAAAGGCAACTCATTTTGACGAAACTGCGCAGTTGCTGACACTGCTAAAACGCCATTAAATTACATACCAATACAATATACATACCCCCTTTCATCCGTAATAAAATATACTTTGATTATATTAGAATTCTTACATTTTTCCATTTCATTTCATTTCTCATAGAATAATTCTAAATTCGATTTCACTATAAATTATTATTTTAATGACATGTGTTGATGTCATTTCAAGTCTATTCTGCTATTTATGATGATATTTTCAACCATTCTAACGATTATAACTATTTTAAAATTTGAAATTATGGATTTCGATTTATTGGGACATTTAGAAGTTAATCCATATACTGACTGTAACTACTCCAAATTTCCACGTAATTACCGTGAAGTATTTCGGGTAATTTTTGATTTGCCCGAAAAAATGATTGCTTTTTAACCATAAAATCATTGAGGATCCTTCATTCCTCATATTATTTGCCAACATCCTAAAGAAACCTTTAAAACTACTACCGGTAAGACGGTAAGACACTACTATATTATAAATATAAACAATAAACTATCTGTTATGTTATATAGCTTGTTCCTTTTGCTTGGTTTATTCGACATGATTTGCTCCATTAATCTATTAATTCATTCATTCGTTCGTTCTATAAACCATTTAATTAATTGTTTGAAAGAAGACTCGAATTGTTTGGTAATTTTCCTTTAAAGAAAGCTTTACCAAAAAAATATATTTTAAGCAAATTCGTTAAAAAAAACTCCCTCGCGGGCATTGGTTTTCATTCATTTGACAACTTTGACAATAGGATCCAATAACCTTTACTCTGTTCCACAGAAAATAATCGATTGTTCAACTATTACATCTCAAAAATATTTGGTATAGTAAGTTTCATTTTTCACAAAAAGTGTACATTCACAAATAAATCTTAAGCAGGTATAGAATCTTCAATAGACATATTAGCTACACTTTACTGAAGCTAGTCAAAATACAATTGAAATACAGTAGCAATACTTTACATTCAGACAAAAATGAAAGAATGCCTACGAAACCGTCATTCATATATGTGTGGTTTCGTATATTTCGACCGGTCATTAAAATTAATTTTACACTCACTTTAAAAGATTTATGCAACACATGTGAATTCTCTTTGGATTGTGACAACTCTAATCAACCATAGTTTCAATCAAGAATTGGCAAAAACTAAAACAATTACTAATTACTGTTACTGTAACACTGTACTGTAACACAACTGATTTTTAAATTTCAGTAAACGAAATCCGAGTACAAGTTTAATATTAAAATGAATTTACATTGAAGATTTCATAGTTCGACAGTAAGTCAATTGATACGTAATACCACTATATAAATATATTATCGTATTATTAATGATTAGTTTGAATGTTTTCACAATCTGCTGATATACAGTATATATGTAAATAATTCGTGGGATTTATGCTTACTTTGAACTGAGTATAACTCCTCGTACAATAATATAAATACATTCAAAGAAATATCTGCATTGAAAGTCGAAAACGATAAATGTTTCACTCGTTTTATTGTCTGTTATAGAAGCTCTCAATTAGATGGGAGTTGCTGCTTCAATTACTGATGACAATCATGTTGACGATGACAAAAATTTAAGTAATATAAGTAATAATCATCATCATTCTGATTTGAAGCCACCAGCTATAATTGTTGGCTCTAGTATAACTGAATCAAGCTGTAATGATCAAAAGGTAATACTATTTTTTTTGCATGAGATGCTGAAATGGTTTTAAGTTTAACAAGTGAATATACCAAAAATATACCGAATCTATAATTGAAATTTTTATGACGTATGGTTTCTATTTGCCGGGTAAACTATCTACATTATTTCTACATTCAGTAACTTCCAGTTTAAAGTTACAAACAAGATAATTATTTTATGTTTTTAGATTGATTTAAATAATTATTATAATTCAAAATCACATGATACTGAAGAAGAAAAAAGTGATCGATCTCGCTTCGGATCAAAACATCAAGATCCATTCAATGTAGGTGATGTAATAAGCATTTATTCCAACACCAGAGGTGATATAGAAGGACTTGTGATAGAAAGACTTGAAAATAATGTATTATCAGTTGATTTTGGTGAAGGGGCAAAACGAGTATCATCAGAAAAATGTAAATTAGTATTAAAATATTCGGAGTATGAAGTAGGTGATCTAGTTGAGTTAAGACCTGATGGCTTCTCATTATATTTCTCTGGGAATGTTGTCTCAGTCAATTCTGACAACACCTTAGATGTGCAAATGGAAGGAGATGATGAAGATGATATTGAGCGATGTGTTGAAAAAGCAAATGTCCGAAAAATTATGTCTAAACGAGATATTGCTGTAATAAGATGGAGAAAATCATTTGTTTATGTTCAATCAGCGAATGCTTTTATGACCCCAACTCATGCCAATAATTCTTTAAAACAACAACAAGCAATATCACCAACTGGTCAACAAGAGGTCACTCCACGTTCTAACGCTGGCAGTTCTCGACGAAGTAGTGTGCAACATGATCCATTAAATGAAGATTTAAATGAAGATGATAATAATGATATTAAGATTTATTATAATACATCAAAAAAATAATAGACATGACAAATACCATGTTAAACTTAATATTTTAAATGATGTTCGGATATATATAAATATTATCATAATTGTGAAAATATATGATTTTAAAATAGACTATTCCGTTTCCTGGTATTATTTATTAGGATGCATGATTGTAATGCTTCTTATTCATAATTCTAATACTGCATCTCTCTGAACAAAAATATCAAACATACATAACCAAAAATAGTTATTTGTATTAATCGTAATTATTTCTAATATAATAAAATTCCAAATAAAATTCATACTATAATATGATATGCTCTATTATTTCTATTTAATAAAATTTCATTCATTTCTTTTTAAAATTAAAAATAATATCACCCCCCTGCCACTGTATATGATACTATAATAGATGTTTTGTTTATAATGACCCCTTAAATTGAAACCCCCTTAAATT